>JAQQSZ010008473.1:0-13032 GCA_028646595.1 Phalanger gymnotis | reverse complement strand
GTTACACTGAAGCTCATGGCATGATGTGTAGGGGAGGAGTGTTCTGTTCACTGGAGCTCTCCTCCTTCCCTAGAGCTGTGCTAAAGCACAGGTAGGCTCAGCCGGTGGGGGTGTCAAAATGCACTGGTGTCTACCAATTCCTCTGGCTATGTGAAGGCATGCCTCAGGTCCTGGTATTGCTGTTTGCTGGCTCCACCCCCCTGGGGAGCTCCACTCCCCAGAACTCCTGCTGCTCTACTGATGTGGCACTTACTGGAATGCCTCCCGTCTTGCACTGGTCACCTTCAGCCACTGCAAGAGGGACCTTTTCTATCTATTTCACTAGCCTCCTGAGCAAAAAACTACTGTACCCCTTCTGCTGGCTCCACAATTCCAAGATTTTTCCTGGAGCAATGTTCTCTGGGTTTTTCAAGGTCAACAAGGCGGGGATGAGAACATTTATGTTTTACTCTGCTATCTTGGCTCCTGGAAATTTAAGTATGTGACTTTCAAACATTTAGTCTGTTGGCTGATAGCCCCAGGAATTGCTGCTGCCACGGCTGCAGAACCTGTGCTTCTCTCTCACCCAGCTCTGAAAGACTCCTGTCATATGCTGAGAGGTTGTGAAATCACCACTACCATGGGTGATTCAGTCTTCCAGGGCTGCTCTAACTCCAGTATGGTCAGGGTGTAGTCCCACATGCTCTGTACTTTCCAGTCTGGTGCAATAGATCCTTCCCATTGACCTTCTGGGTTGTTCTGGGCTGGAAATCTGCCACACTTCATCTCTTAGTGGATTCTGTCACTCTAAAATTTGTTCAGAGTTACTTTTTATAGGTATCTGAAGCAATTTATGACACAGCTCAGGTGAGTCTCTGCTTTCACTCTGCCTTCTTGGCTTCACCCCCTCCTCCACTTTCCTTCTTTTCTTTATTTTTTTTACTTGGACTTTGCTTCCATAAAATAACTAATGTGGAAATGTTTTCCATGATTGCACACATATGACCTATAGCAGATTCATTATTGTCTTAGGAAATAGGGAGAGAAGGGGGGGATGAACAAAATTTGGAACTCAAAACTTTAGAAAAAAAGAATGTTAAAATTGTTTTTATATGTAAATGGAGGAAAATAAAATATTATTCTAAAAAGAATATCTAAATAAATTATGGTACCTGAATGTAATGGGATATTATTACCTTGTACAAGAAATTATGAATATAAGGAATTCAGAGAAGTCTGAGAAGACCTAGGAGTTACTGCTGAGGGAAGTAATGAAAACCAAGAAAAATTATATGTGTCTACATCAGTGTAAAAGGAAATATCAAGAATGAGAGAAACTTATAAGCTATTAAGTTCTAATTACCAAGCTTGACCCTGGAGAAAAACTGAGGAAATGCATGTCTGTTTCTTTCAAATAGAAGTAGGGGCCATGAGTTTGGAACACTGCATATACTGAAGACTTGGTTGATGTGTTAATTACTTTTGCTGAAATACTCCCCTTTTTTGTTATTTTGTTTTCTTTTTCATAAGGAATGATGACCTCTGAGTAGAGAAGAAGGTTTTAACTTTTTTAATGCCATGGACCACTTGAAACCTAGGGAAGCATTCCCGGAATGATGTTTTAAATGCATAATGTAAAAGGGAGGGCCTAGTATACATGTCTGGGACAGCAGAGGCTCTTAGACCACGTGGGTTTAAGTACCCTCTTTGTGAGGATTTTAAGTCACGTGGGTGAGTCGCATGTGTGACTCACCCCTGACTCTGACAAAGATATAAAAACCAAGGGTCGGCCTCCTTTTCCTTGGAGCTCATTCCTGCAGCAGTGGTGGCATGTGTGACTCTGGGCCAGCCCTTGTTCTGAGCTCCCAGGCTGAACCTAGATGTTGGTAACCATGAATTATATTGGGTCCATCTGTTGATGTTTGTGATTTGTTTCTAATTTGCTCTGAAGTTCAGGGTGCCGGCTTCTCCCCCTGAACTAAGTAAATGATATTTGTATGCTGAATTAAAGTAAGCTTGCCAACTCCTTAACCTTGCTTTCCTTATTAAGGCAGATCAAAAGAATCTGTGCTTTGATGGGTACGGGCAGCTTTCTGGGTGCTGGTTGTTGGTGGATCTTGCACCCCCACAGAAGCTGCTAGCCAGATTGTTGAAACAGGAAGCCACTTCCCTACAGACACTTAGGAGCTCAGGTGTAATTTCTGACTGAACTCCCTGAGACAGTGAGCATGTTAAGGTCCAGAAAGCAAAGTAAAATAACATCTCAGCAGCCCATGCAAGGACCAGCCCTGTGTACAGGGTACTGAGTGGGGGTGGTTAGTGAAGAAGAAAAGAGAGGTATGGTCCTTGGTTCCATTTGCCATAGGCCAGCAGGGATGGGGACACCATTCATTCCTCATCTAGGCATAGGTCCAGCTGCCTGTGTAATTCTCCTCATTGTTGGTCCCATGTGCTCACCTGTCAATAAAGAACAAATACAGCTTCTATTACTAGAATGAAAGCTTCTGGGTAAAAGTGAAAAAAGTAGACAAGCTATGGAAGTGAGAGAGGTGTATGCCTACTGTTCTTCCTTGGCTCATGCTTTAAGAGGCCAAGAGAAAGAGTTCACGAACTTGGACAGACAGAAATGTTTTACAATAAGATGTAAAAAGTTTTAACATTCACTTAAAATATTGAGTTCTACATTCTCTCCCTTACACTTGCTCCTTCCCTAGCCCTTGAAAAGGCAAACAATGTGCTATCATTTATACACGTGAAGATTGCAAATCATATTTCTATGTTAGCTATGGTAAAAAATAAAATATACACACAAAATTTAAAAAAAAAGTATGTTTCAGTCTGTACTCAGAGTTTATTAGTTCTCTCTCTGGAGGTGGATAACATTTTTCATCCTGAATCCTTTAGAGTTTTCTTGGATCATTGTTTTCATCAGAGTAGCTAAGTCTTTTACAATTGATCATCCTTACAACACTACTGTTTCTGTGCACAGTATTGTCCTGGTTTTGCTCACTTTGCTTTGCATTAGTTCATGTAAGAATTTACTGGACTGAATATATGCTCTATACATGACCAGTAACCTTATCTCAAGAAAGCCCAAGTTGAGGCCCACTCAATACACTTCCTACGTGAAGCATAGAGTCTCACTTTCTGTTTTCTGAGGATCAGGAAGCAAAGGACCCCACAGTACTTTAGATGTGCTGAGCCTTGGGATCTAAAGTGACTTTGCATCCCTGTCAGTGCAGGTGCAGAAAGTTTCCTCTTCCCTCTGTTTCCCATTATTCCTTTGGTGATTGTGATTGATAACAACTCACTACTGATAGTGATTTTCACATGGGGCAAGTTTGTTTTTTCTTTAGAGATGTCCCAGATATTCCCCTCCCTCTCAATGTCATTTTTCTTAAAGGCAAAATGAAAATAATAATACCAGAGGGAGATGAGCTCAGACTGTTCTGATTCTATAACTTCTTCTCCAGCCTCCTCTCCTTTCCACATGCAGACTGCCGCAGCTCTGTCCTGTCCTGGGCAGCAGACCAGCCTGGTGAGTGTGTGTCTGTATCTTAACATCTCTTTTAGAAGGAGTGCTTCATGTGTATGAACGTTGGGATTGGGGAAAGACTCTGAGAAAGGTCCCTGCCTAGGACTGGTGATGATCCCTGACTCTCAGGAAGGGGATGGTCCCTATTCTAGTGGCTTTCATGAGGTTGCTTACTTTCTTCTCTCCATATTTTGGGTCCCAGTAAGTGTGTACATGGGGAATATTATGCCGTATTGACATCCTGGTATTTAGCGATTCTGATTTATCCGCAGTCATATCTGTGTCCCAATCAGTTCTCATCTTCATTGGAAATAAGGAAGTTGAAATTAGTGAGACTTAGCCTATTTGGAAGAACAGGGGCCTCTCAGCTTAAATCTAGTCCCATTCTTAGTGGAGGGAAGGAACACAATATTAAATGACCCATTAGAGCTGAGCTCAGGGTCTGGAATATATTGTGGAGTTTGGAATTAAGTATGGAGCTCAGAATTCCTGGGTTTTAGTTCCATACCTCACATGAAACACCACTCTAGATTTAAGTCCAATCATATTTCCCTGTAGTTTAGCTGCATGTGGTCGATATACTTGCAGTTTCTATTGCGACAGTCAGAGTGATGCAAATGCTTCTGACCAGATGGAGGGTAATCACTGTCTGTTTAAATGTGGGTCCTTTAGATGACATTTATATGTATCCATTTTTCTCCTTATAGTTTACCTCTGAGACTTCCTTCATATCGGTCTCTGTTTCAAAAACAAAAACTCCACTTAACTGGAGTTAAAAATTTTGTGTTCAAATTCTGCCTCTGCTGCGTGTGACATTGGGCCTATCAGATAACCTCTCTGGACCTCAGTGAAGTTCTCTATACATTGGAGAGAGTAGAAGGGATCCATTTCCCTATTCTATTAGGCCTATGACCCTGGAAAGACCATTCTGTTGCCAAATTGGACTGAAGAGCCAAAAAAGATACAAGCTAAATTCTAATTATGGTAAGAAGAAGAAAATATATATGAAATTTATTAATAAAACTAACATTTATATGGCATCTTAAAGTTTACAAAAATGCTTCAAGAAATCTTGGATCTATAATGCTGATGTGGAGATTATATCTATTGATAAAGATTTCAAATCAACCATATTTTTCTATTCTTTGATATTCATGGTCAAGGTGCCTAATTCATAAACACATGGTTTTGAAAATCTGTAAGGTGTAAAACACTTGAGAAGTCCAAAGAAATATAAGAAATGATCCTGCCCTTAAAAATCTTACCTTTTAGTTGTACAAGCAGGCCAGTGAATAAACAAGTGGCCAGTGAAATTTTATTAATGCAGTATTTATATAATGAATCAATGCAATAAAACAAAATGTGACAATGTAGCACGTGATTATTGACCAAGTTAGCATGATAGAAAAACATCTAATTGACAGAATTCCTGCAAATCCTCAGAAAGTATTTTTAAAATAAGAGACCAAAGAAATGAGTAGGCAAAAGAAATGAACCATCTTAAAGAGATTTTTAATCCTAAAATCTAAAATCTAGTCACAGATTGGTGTGACCAGTATGGCCAATCTTAGTTTTATAACAACCAGTCTCAGTCCTTTGTGTTGTAAAAAAAGGGGATAGTACTAGGTAGGACTATTAGATACTTAGAGGCAGGAGAAGGACACCAGTAGGATGGAGAGGATGCTCATTCACACTTGTTGCTGTTTTGTCAGTGGCACCAGGTTGTTCTGTCTTGCTTTTAGCTCAACTAGACTATTTTGGTGCAAAGGTACCATCCTTTTGAACTCCATAGAGTACTTTTCTAATATAGTGTATAATGTGACAATTAAGATGTACAGCTTTACCCAAAAGCAGGCACAGCTTGGACAAACAACTCATGGATATTTTTTTTTCAGGAAGTTACAAAGGTTAGGGGGGAAATGGATGAGGAGGAGTCACAATTCCCTTTTTATCAGTTCTTGCGCCTGTCTGTGTGAGGACATTTCCCTCAGGAAACCCAGGGACCGCGTCCTAGACTTCAGATCCTCTCACACTGACGTTGCTGATGTCTTCTTTACTCAGTTCTTAAGCTTAATAAGATCCAGGAATTGCAATTCTTTCTGCTTATACTTTTCCTCCTGAACTTAGAGACTTTCTAGAAAAAAAAAATCCATTAGCCAACTGGGTGGTACAGTGGATAGAGCGCTTGGCTTGGAGTGAGGAAGAGCTGAATTGAAATATAGCTCCAGACGCTAAGTGTGTGATCCCGGACAAGTCACTCAACCTCTATTTGCCACAGTTTCCTCAAATGTAAAATGTGGATAATAATAGCACCTACCTGCCAGGGGTGTTGTGAAGATCATATCGAATAACGTGTGTAAAATACTTAGCACACAATACGCACTTAATAAATGCTTGTTTCCTTCCTTATAAAATCTATTCTTGATCATCATCAGTGAAGCTAACCTTTTCTACCTTTAACAAGAAATGTAATTTACATGTGCTGAGTGATCTATGGGATTTGCAGTCATAAATTTGTACTGTAAAATTTGTTGGAGAAATGATGAGTGGGGCCACAAGTCAATAGACAGATAAAACCAATTCAGCAACAGGGTCCGAGGTTATTTGATCAAGAAACATGGTTCCAAAACTGGAGAGTGTCAGGAGATTGGAGGGCAAGGAGGAGCCAAATTTTATTAAGTACTTACTATGCATCAGGTATTATGTTAAGCTTTTTACAAATATCTCATTTGATTCTCATTTTACAGATGAGAAAACTGAGGCAGACAAGTTAAATGATTTGTTTTGGGTCAGAAATCTAGTAATTATCTGAGGCTGGCTTTGACCTCAAGTCCTCCTAACTCTGGGCTCAGCACTGTATCTACAACCTCAGCTGGGGGTGTGCAGAATGCACACACACAGGGCACTATGTGAAGGCAGCATAATCTCTGTGTATACTGAATGGAAAGGAGTGAGAATAGAGGCTTTGAGTTCTGCCACCTGGTCAGATGTAGGTCAGTCCAGTCAAAACAGGTCTGAGACACGTCTGTCCAGATGAAGTAACAAGCAAAACCCATAGGCCTATGTTTTCTAATGTGTGATGTGATATTATGGTTCCTGCTACATGTAAATGGATGGTTATGGTAATCCAGAGAATGCTGTGGCTTTTGGGATCCACATAGACCCTGTGTGACCAGCTGCCTCTGCTCTAGACATTCCCCTTTTCTTCCTTCCTGCCACCTTTTCTTCCCCCTTTTCTGGAATTCTCTAGAACCAAATCTGACATGAAAAGCTTTCCACCCCATGCTTTAGCTGGACTGGCCAGAGTAGCTCATCCCATTTTATTGTCTCTTGCTTGTCCCATTAAAAATTATGCATGAGAGAAGTCCTGCCCCATGCTGTAGTACCATCTAGCCTTGCCTGTATTGCTGAAGAGTATGAGGACAGAAATAATATTGACTTGAGAGGAATGATGAGAGATTAATGAGTCAATCATATAAACATTTATTAAGCAATTGCTATGTTCCATGCACTGGGTTAAGTGCAGAGCATACCAAGAAAGATAAAAAAAGGCCTTGTTCTCAAGGAGTTCGAAATCTCATGGAGGTGGCAGAATGCAAACAGCTGTGTAAAAGCTAGATCTATGCAGGATTCAACAGAAAGAAGGCAGTGGAACTGAGAGGGATAAAGAAATGCTTCCTGTAGAAGGTGAGGTTTTAGCTGTGATCTGAAGGAAGACAGTGAAGTCAGGAAACAGCAGGGAGGAGGGAGAGAATGCCAGACATGCAGGACAGGTAGTGAAAATGCTGAGATTTGCAAAATGGACTGATTTGTTCAAGAAACAGAAAGGAGACCAGAGAAGGTGGGGGGGGGGGATTGGGAAAGGGCAAAAGGGGAGGGAAGGGGAAGTGTAGGAGGGTGTTAAAGGTAAGAAGACTAGAAAACTAGAAAGGAGTTTGGGATAGATTATAAAGGGCTTCAAATACCAAAAAGGATTTTATGTTTGATCCTAGGGTTGATAGAGAGCCACTGGAGTTTATTGAGTTGTGGATGATATGATCCGACCCGCTTAGCTTCATCAACCCCCTTCTTCTTCTGTGACTCAGTATAATCCTACTCAAAGTCTGACAAGGCCCATCCGGTGACTGAGACACAGTTGTATCCTTATTCTTCTGGTGACTGGCATCCAGAAGTTCTTTGCCCATTCTTTTCCAAGAAGCCCTCTTCCCTTGTCACAGCTACCTCATGCTTGTGACTCTCAAGTTAAGTCTCATACTTTGATCTGTGTGTCTTAAAATGTGTCTGTAATAAAGGTGCATTGTTCTTAATGTTCCTTGTCAGTATGCTTGTTTTATGAAAGGCCTGAAGTTCCAAAGAATTGTGGCGGAATTAGAGTTAGGGTTTTGGTTAGATTTGCATTGCTAAGATTTCTAATCACTCCAATGTACAGAAATACATTGGAGATATCGAGGACTCAGTTCCAAACCATCACAGTAATGAAAATATCATAATAAAACAAATCACATGGAGTTTTTTGGTGTCCCTGTGCAAATAAAAGTCATTATTACACTATGCTCTAGACTATTAACTGTACAATGATATTATATCCAAAAAATGTACACACCTTAATTAAAAAATACTTTATTGCTAAAAAATGCCCCCAAAACAATAACCATCATCTGAGCCTTTAACCTTTCTGCTGATGAAGGGCTTCCCTTGCTGTTAATGACTGCTGACCAAGCAGGGTCGTGGATGTTGAAGGTTGGGGTGGCTCTGGCAATTTCTTAACAACAATGAAGCTTATTGAATCGATTGACTCTTCTTGTCATGAAAGATATCTCTGTAGCATGCAATCATGGTTACCCGCAGTAGAACTTCTTTCAGAATTGAAGTCAATCCTCTCAAATACTGCCACTGCTTAATCAACTAAGGTTATGGAATATTCTTCAATATTGTTGTGTGTCATAGAATAGGAGGCCCAAGGAGAGAGAGAGATATGGGAAACAGAACTCAGCAGAACAGTCAGAGCACACACATTTATAGATTAGTTTGCTGTCTTAAATACGCATGGGTTTTGGCACCCCAAATCAATTACACTAATAACTTCGATGATCATTGATCACATGTCATTGTAACAGTAATAACAACAATAAAGAAGTGTGAAATATTGCAAGAATTGCCAAAATGTGACTGGGAGATACGATGTGAGCACAAGCACAAGTTGGAAAATTGGCACCAACAAACTTGCTCCGTGGAGGGTTTCCACAAACCTTTCCATTTGTTAAAAGCAAAACAGAACAAACAAAAAACGCAACCCACAATGTTTGTGAAATGCAACAAAACAAAGCACAATACAATGAGGTGTGACTATTTTTGTTTTTATCCAGTGAGAGGAAGAACTCTTTACATGCCAACTGATTTTGTTGAAGGCAGAAGCAATGAATGGCTTAGCTCTTGTAAAGTTCATACCTTCCAACAAACCTAACACTCCTTAAATCCTTAGGTTTCTTATATTTATTAACTCATTGAGCCTTCTTATTCACTAAGCTATCCCCCCATTTTTTATGCATCTCTATTTTCTTCAATATAAAGTTGCGTTCAACTATGACTGTGGTATCCTAAGATGAACTGCAGGACAATTGTTCTGTAGTGTTGGAAGAGAGCAATAACAGTCAATGAACCAAGAAATCATTGGTGATTTACCTCATGTCAAATTTATGTAATCTGCTTTTACAAGGATTCCAGGACTAGATTTTTTTACTTACACTTAAAGCAATGTTTAGTGGAAAAATTAATTATACCCCAAACAACATACTACAAAAAAGAACAGAAATATAAAATGACCTGGATATAAATGAACCAAATATAAAATATTGTCATCATGAAATATTAATGAACCGAGTATGAAATTAAAAAAAAATTAGTAAACCAGCAGTGGAAAATGAGAACAAAAGACAAAATCCTGATGTATGAGTCAAGGATTATATTGATAATTAGAGGGAAAATTGATAAATTAGAAACCAACAATAGTATAGAACTTACAAGTAAAACCAAAAACCTCTTCTTGTTTTTCCTCTTATTATTCTTTTATTTTTTTGTGACTCCAGATCTAGTTTCCTACCACAATAAAAAGACATCAAAATATAGATCTTGGGGCAGCACAGTGGACAGAGCACTGGCTCTGGAATCAGGAGGATGTGAGTTCAAATGTGGCCTTACACACTTGACACTTACTAGCTCTGTTATCAAGTTAACTCATCTTGCCAAATATATATATATATGCATATATATATGAATATGTATGTGTGTGTGAATATATATATATATGTGTGTGTATATGTATGTGTATATATGTGTGTGGTTGTGTATGTAATAGATTTCATTTTTACTTGCTCAATGTTATTTTGTGCTTAATTTTTCTAGCGATTTTCATTTTTTTTTCACAGAAAGTATTCATGATTTCTTAGCTTGAAGATTCTATATGAGTTCTTGACCTTTACTTTCAGTTCTGTATTTTCTGACAAAGTTTTCACTTTCATTATTGCCAAAGAGTACATTTTCATTCACCTGTTTCATTCTCCTCCATAGCTTCTCTTTCTCTGGAGAGCTTCTCTACAATGTTACACTAGATGATCTTCTATCTCCCTTTAAGTTCTAGTCCTGTGTTCCTGTGAGGCTGTGATTTGGAAAATGAGGTGAGTGTATATATAATGGGATCCATGGATCATTAGTAATGACAATCTTGTTGTGTTTCTTCTCAGGTCTCTTCGAATCTGACTGAAACTCTTCCAAGCAAGACAGCTAAGAAATGTTGCCTAATGGAGAAATCCTTGGAATTATCTTACTCAGTCAAATTATAGTTGGAGTCCTAGGCAATACATTCCTCCTTTATTTTTATATATTCAATTACATCACTAGCCAAAAGAAGAAACCCATAGATCTGATTTTCACCCACTTATCCCTTGTCAATGTCATGTTTCTGCTTTCCATAGGAATCCCCCACATAATGACAAGTATAGGAATGATGAACATTTTTGATGATATCGAATGTAAAATTATCATATATGTAGGAATAGTTTTCCAGAGTCTTTGTCTTTATAGCAATTGCTTGTTGAGTACCTTCCAGGCAATCACCCTTAGTATAAACTGTGTCATGTGTGGACTACTCAGAGCAAGAGCTACAAAATATATCATCCCCTCTTTGTTCCTCTGCTGGATTCTCAGTCTGCTGACACATATAACTGTGCCTTTTTCTTCCATTGCACCAAGAAACCACACAATTTTCAGAAAGTGATGGAGACTTGGCTTCTGTGCCTCTGATATTTATGCCACAGACATTTTCAAAATTAGAATAGGGGTGTCCATTTATGAAGCACTGTGGTGTGGGTTTACAATGTGTGTTAATTTTTACACCGTGATTGTTATGAAAAGACACCACCAAAGAGTACTTCACATTCACAACATCAAATTCTCTCCCAGAACCTCACCTGAGATCAGAGCTGCCAAGGCCATCCTGACATTTGCTAGCACCTATATTTTTTTTCTTTAGTCAATTACACACCTTGTTTTATATGTATATGTTTTCTACAGTAACTAGCTTATGGGTTATATATGTTTCCATGATTTTGTCGAGGTGTTCTCCAACTCTCTCCCCTTTCATACTGATTGTCATTGACAGTAGAATCTTCAGATTTTGTATCTCACTACAACGGACGAAAAATTCCATTTCTACATCTACCATCACTATTCCAGATTAAACCATAATTTCTCTTTCTAATTTAATCCTGGGACAGCTAGGTAGTACAGTGGATAGAGCACCAGCCCTGGGGTCAGGAGGACCTGAATTCAAATGTAGCTGCAGACACTTATTAGCCACGTGACCTTGCGGAAGTAACTTAACCCTGTTTACTTAAGTTTCTTCATCTGCAAAATGAGCTGAAGAAGGAAACAGCAACCTACTTCAGTACCTTTGTCAAGAAAAACTCAAATGGGGTCATGGAAAGTCAGACACAACTCAAAACAAGTCAACAACAATGAAGTCTGAGCCAAAGAATCAGGAAAGAGGTACCTGGGATGCTTATAATCTTGCTAATAACACAAATGACCATGCCACATTGGTGGGTTGTGGAGTGTTAGTGAAGAGAGGCTTACTTCTTTACACATTTAATCATCCTACACAAAAATTTTCCCATTTCAGAGATGGTATCGATGGTTTGTGGTTAGTCATGATTTCTATTGTTTCTATTTAAATTGTCAAGTGCCACATTTTACCTATATTTAGAGTGTTTGTTTCAGTGGGTAAAAGCATACATACATACATACATACATACATATATATATGTGTGTGTGTGTGTTTCAGTGAGTAAAAGTATGTATATATACATATACACACACACATATGTATATGTGTATATATTCAGTGGGTAAAAGTCTCATGTATATATTTAGGTGGCAAACATAAATAAAAAATAGTCACCTGTCAATGATATAAATCAATCCTATCAAGTCTAGGGATTAACAGGAAACATTGGAAGAGAGATGGGGGTCTTTCTTCACAGGTACATGACTGTAATCACTTAGGAGGTGGAACTGAGCCAAAATTGGGACTGAAAAGCAGGGACTTGGCTAAGGTCCCCACCACGTCCCTCCAAAAACCTATAAAAATGGCTCCAAACAAATTCCATGGAATAGCAGAGGCAAGCAGGGCTCCAGCCCAGGACAGCCTGGATGGTCGCTGGGTAAGGTCTATTACGTAGACCTGGGAGCAGAGTGGAGTGGAGTAGAGCCCAGCATTGACTATGGCCAGACCAACCAGCCAGGAACCTGGTGGAACAGGATCTAGCACCCTGCATCAGTGAGCTGTGGCAGTTACCAGACTTATCAACCCGCAAACACCAAAGACAACAGAGAAGGTTAGTGGGAAAAGATGTGGGGACAGAGTGAAAGGAGTTCGAAGTTTGGCCACGAACCTGGAGGCAGCTGAGGTGCTACAGCTCTGAGGACAGAATGAAAGTTGCAGTTGCTTGTGGCCCAAGGGCCATGTTCTGCGAGGAAATAAGTGGCAGATCACAGATGGAGTGCAGAGCCTGCTTAAGATCTCAGTCGCGATCTGGGTTGGCAGTTCTTGAGAGAGGAAGAAGGCTGGTGTGGCAGAGCTTGCTATATGAAAATAGCTCTGAAAACAACAACGCAACCTCTCAAGCTTGGGACAAAGCACTCTAAACTCAAAGGTCAAGTACTTAGCCGGGAACATGGCCAGGCAGCCAAAATGGACTCAGATGAAGATTCGGATTTTGGAATCTTTCTTTGGTGACAAAGAAGACCAAAACATACAGCCAGAAGAAGTCAACAAATCAAAGAGCCTACATCAAAAGCCTCAGAGAAACATGAACTAGTCTCAAGCCATGAAAGAGCATAAGAAGGATTTGGAAAAGCAAGTTAGAAAAGTAGAGGAAAAATTGAGAAGAGAAATGAGAGTGATGCGAGAAAACCATGAAAAACAAGTCAATGACTGGCTAAAGGAGACCAAAAGGGGGGGG
>JAQQSZ010008472.1:0-13032 GCA_028646595.1 Phalanger gymnotis | reverse complement strand
GGTTCAAGTTTTTGCTGCGGTGGGGCCTAAATAAATTTCTTGTTGTTTTCTCCTTAGAGAATCTCTCATACCTTGCGATTTCGGACCATTCAAACATATACATGATTATATTTGAGATCATAAATTCGGCCTTCCTATTACACCACTCTGCTATCAAAGTGATCTTCCTAAAGCGCAGATATGAGAAAACCAATCACATCCCCACTAAATAAACTCCAGTGGCTCCCTATCACCTCCAAAGCCCTTTATATTATATATCCCTTTATATATCACCTCTCCCTAAATATATTCTTTAATCCAGGGATATTGGCCTAGTTTTTTGCTTTTGTTTTTTGGTACAAGATGCTCCTTCAGATTCCAGGAATTCTCACTAGTTGACCCTCATACCTGGAATTCTCTCACTCCTATTTCTGCTTTCTGGTTTCCTTGGCTTCCTTTAAGTATCAGCTAAAAACCTTCCCCAAACCCCTTTAATCTTAGTACCTTTGCATCTTAGTAGGCCTCTGAGACTATTGCCAACTTATCTTGTTTGTACATTGTTATTTGCATTTCGTATGCCCCGTTAGACTGTGAGCTCCTTGAGAACAGGGACTGTCCTTTGCCTTTGTAACTCCAGTGTTTTTCACAGTACATTTCACAGTCATGTAGTGAGCATTTAATAAATGCCAGTTTACTGACTATGTATATATACATATATAGAGTTACATGTACATATATACATATATGCATGAATACATACAACCATACACACATGAAAAGCATCATGGCATAGTGGAAAGAGGAATAGCTCGAGTTAGGAAAAACTGAATTCAAGTTCTGTTTTTGACAAATACTAGTTTAGTGACCATGAATAAATCACTTATCTTTTCAGTACCTCCAAGCAACTTTCTAAAGCTGTAGGTTAATTTTATACACACATACGCACACACACACACACACATGTATACGTATATATACACACACACACATATATATATATACATATACATGTATGTATTTATATATGGATGGATAGACAGGTAGAGAGATAGAGGGAGGGAAGGAGTTTCCACACTCCCTGTACTGGTAAAATCATCAGTATAGAACCTCTTCTCCCTCCTAACATATACCTACATATATCTATGACAAGGCCTTCATTAGTACAGGTAATCAAGAGTGAACTAACAGAGTTATGAGTACAAGATAAAGGGCAGCTAGTTTATTGCATCTGAACTCCGTGTGACCATCATGAAAATATCTGCAACTGGCCACAAGTGAGATCCTGTAAGAAAGTATGCCTGGATGACACAAATCCACTGCCAGTATTGAACCTAAGAGTGAGTGAGTAAAATTATATCTGTCAGTGAATGACAAGGTGAATCTATAGTAGGGGGGTGTGCTCCTAATTTGAATGTGGGTAGACAGAGGAATATTAATTGCATTTGATTTACATAGCATTGCTTCCTTTCCCATCTATTTTCTCTGGTTTGTTTTCTCAAGCAAATTTTTATGTTTGCTTTCACCTCTACATACAAATGCATCTGAAAATGTAGCTGCTATTTATTTATTTGGCAGATTTACAAAATGTGCCAATGTGCCTCTGGGTACATGTACAATATAAATTGCAAATCATAAATAAACAACAAGAAAAAGAGGCTGAAATGGTAATGCCTCCCTGACCAATTATTTCTTCCTTTGAAAGGAAAACTAAACCAAAGACAGGTCTCTATCTTTAGCTCTAGTGTTAGTTCTAGCCTCTAGCTCTGGCTCTACCTCAGTCTTGACCTTTACCTCTTCAAGCAATCTACAATCCAGTCAAACTGACCTTTCTACTGTTCCTCCCTCCATCTCCCATCTTCTGAGTCTTGGTACAGGTTGTCTCTCACATCTGGCATTCACTCAATCCTCACCTCTGCCTCTTAGCATCATTAGTTTCCTTCAAAGTTCAGCTCAAGTACCACTTCCTACATGAGGCCCTTTCTGATCCCATCAACAGCTAGTTTCTCCTACCCATTCCCCCTAAATAGAATTACCATGTATTTATTTTTATGTAAATCAATCAATAAATCAGTACACATTTACTATCTATTGTGTATCAAATATTGTGCTAAATATCAGATATACCTTATATGCACATTTTCTTTCCCCTTATATGATGTTCCTTGAGGACAGGATATTTTTTATTTTTATCTTTGTATCTTCAGTACCTAGACACTTAGTTAAAACTTGTTGATTGATTGTTCTCTTTCTGTTTCTTATCTCTGTCTTTCCATGTCTGTCTATATGTCTCTCTCTAAGACATATATATATATATACCCATATATATACATATATATCTTTATGTGTCTATATGGAGAGATATTTACTCATATGTATTGTATAATCTACATTTCTGAAATCACTTGTCTGTCTACAGAGCATTGATTTGTGAGAACAAAGACAAAAATCAACACTAAATTAGAAGAAATGCCAAAAATAAGGATAAATGGCATGCAATTAAAAACAGGTTCAACACGATCTATTCGAAAGAAACCCTGACCAAAATAAAATGGAAACTAGATAAAGGAACAGACATTATATAAGAGAGCACCTTTTTTGGTAAAGTTTAATTGATTCAAAGTAACAGTTATAATTAGGAAGCTAAAAGAAGCCAAAACCCAGCTCAGCCAGCAGATACCTGATCTTCTTGAAAAGTAAAGAAATACGGCAATCAAGAACAATATTTGTTTAGAATATAGAACAATTTGCAAAACCTTATGGGAAAGAATTGTAGAAGATTACGAGCAACGTTGTTGTTATTCAGTCATTTCAATCATGTCTAACTCTATGACGCCATTTGGGATTTTCTTTTTTTTTTTTTTAACCAAGAAGTTGAGCCCATTAATACCACAACTCTGCATGGACTTTCTACTTTATGAAGCAACTCCACTCTTTCTGCAACCCATTCAAAGTTTTTTTTCACCCTCTGGAGGCCTTCAGGAATCACTTCCTTAAGGTCCCAATATGACTGTTTGTCTTTCTATTGGGTTCTATCACCAGATGGCCAGAGCCTCCAGGAATCATTATCAAAAACATCAGCAAGGACAATTTCTTCCCTAGTTACATCAACACCAAATTCAATCTTCATGTCAACCAGTGCACAGTTCTGAGGTAACCAGGATTCTTCCAGTATTTCAAAAATAGCCTGTGTGGAATGACTCATGATATCCACTTCAGTCTGACCTATGTTAAGTCCAGAAAAAAACACCATTTTGCAGCAATAACCCGTTCTTCAGATCACTGTGGATCATTGTTGGCATCATCCTTGAAAAACAACTCCACTTTAGGTGGGTAGAACTTGTATCCTTCTTTGACACCAGGATTTCTTTTGAGAAAAGAACCAGTTGAAATTCTTCTACATTCAATTGGAATCATTTCACACTGAGGTGCAATGAAAGCTGTCTCACCACATTTTTTTGGTGAAAGCAGTTTCCTGCTTCCTGTAACAACTCAAAAATACAGCTGGTAATTTTGTTTGAGATTGCAGCCTTTCCATTCAGGTGATTTTTCCTAGCTACATTGCCTGATGTAATCTCATCTTTAGATTGCAAGAGGACTTTCCCAGGACTATCCAACAATTCATAGACTTCTTTTGTTTTGCCCTCATAGAACTTCTTACCAATCTTCAGTACTTCGGCCGTCACCATTTCTCTGCTCGTGGAGGTGGCTAACGGGAGGACAGGAACCTGGGGAGGAGAGGAGAGATGAGGTTAGGGAGAGCAGGCTCCATTTGGGATTTTCTTAACAAAGATATTGGAGTGGTTTGCCATTTCTTTCTCCAGCTCATTTTACAGATAAGGAAAATGAGGCAAACAGGGGTAGGTGACTTCCCCAGGATCATCCAGCTAAGAGGTGCCTGAGGCCAGATTTTAACTCAAAAAGATGTGCGTTCCTAACTCCAGGCCTGGCACTTTATTCACTGTATCACCTAGCTGCAGCTTATGAGCAGTATCACCTCATAAAACAGTGAAAAATGATGGAAGAAAAATGAGCTTACAGAAAGCTTGGCATGACACCACAGGCATATATAGAGTATAATGCATACCTCTGTGTGGGACCCAATCAATCCAGATTATCACAAAATCATTGGAAGATGAGACTTGAAGGAGAACAATAACAAACAAAAAAATGGGAGAGAAAAATCACCAATATCTCTAGAAGAGATCATGATTAAACAGAGAAGGTCCATATTGAAGATAAGACAATTTTCACGGTGTTGAAGGATCAGTTCTCAAGATATCAAAAATATAGGCAATATGTGAATGGCTGGAATTATTACAAAAGTTATTAGGTATTACTATTTTGAAGAGAGGACATCAATAACCAACAACCTATAAGTTTACTTTCTCAATTCTACAAAACCTTCAAGATAATGATCTATACATCTACTTAAGGTGTCCTTGATGAAAACATGAGAAAGGAACTGGCAGATTTTCACAAATTACATTCTGAAGTCTGCCACTTCTTCATGGCTATGTAATTAACTTAACTGTGCAGAGAATACAAGATTGCACTGATCCTGCTGACTTTTCACTATAAAAAAGGCATTTGATAGAGTAGAGAAAAACTAAGCCCTTAAGATCTTTCTTCTTACAAGGCATTACTCTTACTTATGCGGAGATCATACAAGATTCCTTGATGTAGGAAACAATCTGATTTTTTTTATCTGATTATTAATATCAAGGGAAGCATTAAGTAGGGAGACATACTTTCTAGGGGTTTGTAATTGTTGTGTAGGATGTCCAATGCACAGGCTAAATGGAAGTTGTTCTTGTTAGACTGTGAGATCTTCTAGCTAGTTGTGTTTGCTAATGACAATATACCTATTACATAAAGCCCCATAACATTTCAGAGTCCCCTAAAAGAGGTCCACAGCGTGGAAAGGAATGTAGTTCAATAATCTCCAAAGAAAAGACCACAAAGAAATGAATAATATATGCTGCTCAGACTATTACATGCAGTTGGATGGACAGACCACTGAGCTAGTCTATCTCCACACATCTGTACATACATCTTGGACAGACACTGCAAATCAACAAAAAGCTGTCCTGCAATTGAATTTTTAAAGAGAGAGAGAGAGAGAGGGAGAGAGAGAGACAGACAGACAGACAGGCAGACAGAGATGGGGGAAGAGGAAGAAGGAAGAAAGAGAAACAGACAGAGAGATCAACAGAAAATGGGCTAGAATACATTCTGAAAATTGCCCAGTATTTTCAATGACCCCAAGATTATCCCTGCAACAGAACAAAAACTTGTGTTTTTAACACCACTGTGTTTCCAATGATTCTATTTTTGCACAGACTGCCAAAGATAAAAATTATAGGTCACTCACAGGGCAATGGAGAGACATGGTGGGCATAAAGAGGCATAAAGAATATTACCAATGACAACTTGCATGTAAGAAAAGACATAAAAGATACCTTTCATATGTATGCTTAGAAAAGGAAATGGGTCATGTAACAAGAGCAAGGGATAACAGATAACTCATGCTGCTCTGGTACCCAAAATACCCAGAAGAAGTACCCGAGGGGTTGAATGAAAGAAATCCCTGTGGAGGATTTATGGGAAGGTATGCACAAGAATTGTGCAGGATAAGAAGGCATAAATAGGTTGTGATCTTTACCATTAGAGAAAAATCTACATTATCACTACATAATAATAATTATTATTGACTTTATTTAATATTATAAAGTTGACAAAGCATTGTACATATTTTTTTTACAAGTCACACAAAAGTTCTATGTTGTGGGAATTGTTGGAATTAATGTCGTTCCAGATATTATTTACTCTATTTCATGGGTAAGAAAAGTGAGCCTCAGGATAAGTGACTTGAACATGGCTTGTAAACATCAGAAGTCTAGGACAGATTCTGAATCTAAGACTTCTTGATTACAGTTCCAGTACTCTATCCACTATGCCATTCAGTGTCCTTGCCAATGTAACAGTGAGGTAACAGATACAGAATATTGAAATATCTTAATATAGATATGTGTGCTTGTCAAAGGTACAAAGGGTTATAGCTGAAAAGACCTCAGAGATTATCCAGTTCTAACCTCTTACTTCATAGATACTGACAATGAATCCTAGTAAGTATAAATGACTTGATCAAAATCACATCATATAACAAGTAGCTGTAATGTAGTTATTGAGTTTTGAACCCTGGTTCTCCAGATCCAAATCTAGATTCTGGAAGGCTTTGCACAACAGGCAAATGAGCCTGAACTTTTCTTAGGAAGTAATAGATGTACAAGCTAAGATGTTTGAGTAGTGGACCAACATCAACAAAGCAAACAAGAAAGATCATGAGCAGAAGGCTATTGCAATAGTTGAGTTGGGTTTTGATATAAGGGTTTAAAGAACAGAGATAAAAGTGAGAATAGGGCAGGAAGAGGCCAGGTACAGTACTTGATTGGATATGAGAGGCAAGGAAGAAATACTGTACCTATCAGAAATCACAGAATGGCTTTATCAGAGTCACCTTCCAATTCCAAAACAGGTCTCCCTCTGCAGGAATGAAAGCTAGCATATATACTAGTAGGGAGGAACACGCGAGAGTTCCATGGCACAGATATTGCCTGAGAAAGGCAGTCAAGGTGAGCTGCTGAAAATAATATCCTGGGGGAGCCAAGATGGCAGAATAAGGCAGGAACTCCTGGAGATTCCCAAATCCACCTCCAAACAACTATAAAATAACACTTCAATACAAATTCTGGAGTGGCAGAACAAACCAAAAGACAGAGTAAAACAATTTTCCAGTCCAAGGCAACTTAGAAGGTCAGCAAGAAAGGTCTTTCTTACTCCTGTAAAAGAGAAGCTCAGTCCAGTACAGGAAGTGTCTGGGCAAGCCAGCAGTGGGCTGCACTCCAACAATCCAGTGGGAGGCCCCATTCCCCACCACAGGTCAGCAACTGATATCCCCCAAAGCCCCAGCACAGTAGCAGGCAAGTAGCCAACCCCATTGCTGGCCTGGCATAGCAGCAAGCAAGTCACCAGACCCCCACAACCCTGGCACAAGCAGTTTGAGGCAGGGCCCAAAAACACTTCCTGAAAGAGCTCAAAAAGGATTTTAAAAATGAAATAAAAGAAGTAGAAGAAAATTGGGAAAAGAAATGAGAGTGTTGCAAGAAAATCATGAAAAAGAGTCAACAGCCTGATAAAGGAAGCACAAAAAATGGAAAAATATGTACAAAAATTGATTGAAGAAAACAACCCTTTAAAAAGTAGAATTGGCCAAATGGAAAAAGGAGGTACAAAAGCTCACTGAAGAAAATAATTCCTTAAAAATTAGAATTGGACAAGTGGAAGCTCTTCTATTTCATGACTCCATGAGACATCAAGAATCGATAAGACAAATTAAAAAGAATGGAAAAAATAGGAGAAAATGTGAAATATCTCACTGAAAAAACCAGGGACCTGGAAAATAGATCAAAAAGATATAATTTACAAATTATTGGACTACCTGAAAGCCATTATCAAAAAAGAGCCTGGACATCATAGTTCAAGAAATTTTCAAGAAAAACTGCCCTGATACCTTAGACCCAAAGGGTAAAATAGAAATCTAAAGAATCCACCAATCACCTCCTGAAAATAATCCCAAAATGAAAACTCTGAGGAATATTACAGTGAAATTCCAGAACTTCCATGTGAAGGATAAAATACTGCAAGCAGTAAGAAACAAGTAATTCAAATATCATGGGGCCACAGTCAGGATTAAACAGGATTTAGCAACTTCTACATTAAAGGACTGGAGAACTAGGAGTTTGATATTCCAGAAAGCAAAAGAGCTAGGATTACAACCAAGAATCACCTACCCAGGGAAAATAAGCATTATCCTTCACAGTATAAATACAGACATTCAATGAAATAGAGGGCTTTCAAACATTCCTTATGAAAGGACCAGAGCTGAACAGAAATTTTGATTTTCAAATACAAGACTCAGGAGAGGCATAAAAAGATAAACAGGAAAGACAAAATGTAAGGGATTACTGTTATCAGAATTGGCTTAAACAGGGAATAACATATACACTCAGTTGGGTATAGAAATCTACCTTACCCTTTAGGGAAGTAGTAGGGGAGGCAGATAAAAAGGCAGGAGGACCCTTTGGTAGATTGGGGAAGGTGGTAGTCAGAAGCAAAACACTGGTGAAGATGGACAGGTTGAGATAAGAGAGAGAGAGACACAGAGAGAGAGACAAAGAGAAACAGAGAGAGAGAGAGATAGACAGAGAGACAGAGACAGACAGAGAGTGAAAGATAAACAGGGGTAAAATAGGATGGAGGGAAATACACAGTAAGTAATCATAACTGTTAATGTGAATTGGATGAACTCACCCGTAAAATGGAAGTGGATAGAAGAGGGGATTAAAAAACAGAATCCTACAATAGGTTGTATACAAGAAACACATTTCAAGCAGAGAGACACACACAGAGAAAAAGGCTGGAGAAGAATATATTATGCTTCAGCTGAAGAAAAAAATAAGGGATAGAAATCATGATCTCACACAAAGCAAATGCAAAAACAGATCTAATTCAAAGAGTTAAAAAAGGAAACTACATCTTGCTAAAAGGTACCATAAACAATGAAGTAATATTAACATTATATATATTCATTATATATTTGGTGTATATATGCACTAATAGTGTAGTATCCAAATTCTTAAAGGAAAAGTTAAATAAGTTACAGGGAGAAAAGACAGTAAAACTATACTAGTTGGGGACCTAAGCTTTCCCCTCTCAGAACTAGATAAATATAACTACAAAATAAACAAGAAAGAAATTAAGGTGAATAGAATTTTAGAAAAGTTGGATATGATATAACTGAATGGAGATGTAAAGGAATACACCTTTTTCTCAGTGGTGCAAGGCACCTACACCAAAAATATGATTATACATTAGGGCCTAAAAACCTCGCAAACAAATATGGAGAGGCAGATGTAATAAATGCATCCTTTTCAGATCATAATGTAATAAAAATTACATTCAATAAAGGGCAGTGGAAAGGTAAATAAAAAATTAATTGGAGACTAAATAATCTAATCCTAAAGAATGAGAAGATGAAAGAACAAATCATAGAAAGAATCAGCAATTTCGTTAAAGAGAATGACAGCAATGAGACAACATACCAAAATTTAAGGGATGCAGCCAAAGCAGTACTTAGGGGAAAATGTATATCTCTAAACTCTTACAACATAAAATAAAGAAAGAATAGATCAATAAATTGAGCATGCAACTAAAAAAAAATTAGAAAAAGAACAAATTAAAAATCCCTAGTTAAATGCCAAATTCGAAATCCTGAAAAACAAAGAAGAGATTTAAAAAATTGAAAGTAAGAAAACAATTGAACTAATAAATAATACTAGAAGTTAGTTTTATGGGGGAGGAGGAACAAATAAAATAGATAAATCATTAGTTGATTTTATTTAAAAAGGAAAAAAGAAAACCAAATTACCAGTATCAAAAATGAAAAGAATGAATTCACCACCAATGAAGAGAAAATTAAAGCAATTATTGGGAACTATTTTGTACAATTATATCAAATAAATATGACAATCTAAGTGAAATGGATGAATATTTACAAACATAAATTGCCCAGATTAACAGAAATAGAATACTTAAATAACCCCATTTTAGAAAAAAAATAAATTGAACAAGCCATCAACAAACTCCCTAAGAAAAAATTCCCAGACCCAGATAGATTAATAAGTGAATTCTACCGCATATTTACAGAAAAATTAATTCAAATATTATATAAACTATTTGGAAAAATAGGTGAAGAAGTCCTATTGAATTCCTTTTTATGACACAAATATGGTGCCTAAACAGGGAAAGGCAAAAACAGAGGAAAAAAACTATAGACCAATTTCCCTGATGAATATCACTGAAAGAATTTTAAATAAAATACTTGCAAGGGGATTGTAGCAATATATCACAAGGATCATACACTATGACCAAGTATTATTTATTCTAGGAATGCATGACTAGTTCAATATTAGGAAAACTATCACCATAACTGAACATATCAATAACAAAATCAACAGAAATTATATGATTATTTCAATAGATAAAGAAAAAGCTTTTGACAAAATACAACTCGCATTCCTATTAAAAACACTAGAGAGCATAGGAATAAATGGAGCTTACCTTAAAATAATAAGAAGTATCTATTTAAAACCATCAACAAGCATTACCTGTAATGGGAATAATCTAGAAGCCACAATAGGGACAGGAGTGAAACAAAGATGCCCATTATCACCATTACCGTTCAATACCCTACTAGAAATATTAGCTACAAGAAATTGCAGGAATTAGAATAGGCAATGAGAAAACAAAATATCACTCTTTGCAGATGATATAGTGGTATACTTAGAGAACCCTAGAGAATCAACCAAAAAACTACTTAAAACAATTAACAACTTTAGCAACATTGCAGGATATAAGATAAACCAATACAAATATCAGCATTTATATGACCAACAAAGCCCAGCACCAAGAGATAGAAAGAGAAATTCCATTTAAAATAACTGTAGACAACATAAAATACTCCATCTGCACAGACAAACTCAGGAATTATATGAACACAATTACAAAATACTTTTCACATAAAGTCAGATTTAAATAATTGGCAAAATATCAATTTTTCATGGGTCAACTGAGTGAACATAATAAAAATGACAGTTCTATCTAAATTAATTCACTTATTCAGTGCTATAACAATCAAACTACTAAAAAATATTTGATAGAGCTAGAAAAAATAGCAAAATTTATCTGGAAGAACAAAAGGTCAAGAGTATTAATAAAAAATATGTGAAGGAAGGTGTACTGGCCATATTAGATCTCAAACTGTATCATAAAGGAGTTATCAAAACTATCTGGTATTGGCTAAGAAATAGAGTGGTAGATCAGTAGAGTAGATTAGATACACAATATAGAGTAGTAAATGATTATAGTGATCTAGTGCTTGATAAACACAAATATCCCAGCTTTTGGCACAAGAACTCATTATTTGATGAAAACTGCTGGGAAAATTGGAACACACTATAGCAAAATCTCACACTACATAACAAGGTCAAAATCTGTATGTGATTTAAACACAAAGGGTGATACCATAAGCAAATTAGGAGAGCAAGGAGTACTTTACTTGTCAAATCTGTGGAGAAGTCAAGAATTTACGACCAAACAAGAGAGAGAACATTACAAGGTGTAAAATGAATCATTTAGATTAGATTAAATTTAAAAGTTTTTGCATAGACAAAACCAATGCAACCAAGATTAGATAGAAAATGGAAAGTCGATATAAACGATGTTTATATCAAGCGTCTCTGGTAAAGGCCTCCTTTCTCAAATATATCATGAACGGAGTCAAATTTATAAGAATACAAGTCATTCCAAATTGATAAATTGGTCAAAGGATATTTTCAGAGAAAAGGAAGTTTTCAGAGAAAGAAATCAAAGATACCCCTAGTCATATAAAAATGCTTTAAATCACTATTGATTAGAGAAATGTGAATTAAAATAACTTTTAAGTACCACCACACATCTATCAGATTGGCTAATATGACAGAAAAGGAAAATGATAAATGTTGGAGGGAATGTGGGAAACTGGGACATTAATTCCCTCTTGGTGGATTTGTGAACTAAGCCAACTTTTCTACAGAGCAATTTGTAACTGTGCCCAAAGGGCAAACAAACTGTGCATACCCTTTGATCCAGCAATACCACTGCTGGGTCTGTATCCCAAAGAAATTAAAAAAAAGGAAAAGGACTCACATGTACAAAAATATTTATAGCCTCTTTTCGTAGTGTCAAAGAATTGGAAATTGAGAGAATGACCATCAATTAAGGAATGGTCATTGCTGGCAAGATTCTTTCCAGAGTCCTCCTTAATAGTCTGATCCTTCACCTGGAAGATTGTCGTCTACCTGAGAGCCAGTGTGGCTTCAGAAAGGGCCGAGAAAAATTGATATGGTGTTTGCTGTCCAACAACTTCAGGAGAAATACCAGGAACAAAAGTTTGTATAAAATGTTTGGAGATCTGACCAAGGCCTTTGATACTGTTAGTCATGAGGGCTTATGGAAAATTATGTCAAAATTTGGTTGCTCAGAGAAGTTCATCAGCATGATATGTCAATTTCATGACAGCATGCTTGCCCAGGTTCTAGATAAGGGACAATGCTGTCATGCCTTCCCAGTCATCAATGTAGTGAAACAAGGCTGTAGGCTTGCTCCCATGCTTTTTAGCATGATGTTTTCAGTCATGTTTTCAAACGCTTCCACTGAAGACAAACATGGCATCAAGGTCAGCTATGGCACTGATGGTGAATTCTTCCACTTGAAAAGGCTACAAGCCAAGATCAAAGTGAAGGGAGTGTTAGTGCATGATTTTCTGTTTGCAGATGATCGGTCACTCAATGCAGCCTCTGAAGCTGAAATGCAATGAAGTATGGATCAATTCTCTGCTGCTTGTGCTAATTTTGGCCTGACAATTAACACCTAGAAAACACAGGTGCTCCATCAGCCACCACCACACCATCCGTACCTGGAACCATCAGTTGCAGCAAATGAAGAAGTTTTGAATGCTGTGGATAAGTTCACTTACCTTGGTAGTGTGTTTTCCAGGGAGGTACACATTGATAATGAGGTTGATGCATGCATTGCCAGAGCTAGCTCAGTGTTTGGGAGGCTCTAAAGGAAAGTATGGGAGAGAAGAGGTATTAGAATGATTACCAAATTGAATGTCTACAGAGCTGTGGTGCTGACCTCATTGTTGTATGCCTGTGAAACCTGGACAGTCTACAAGCACCATGCCAGAAAACTGAATTGCTTCCATTTGAATTGTCTTAGGAAGATTCTGAAGATCTCTTGGAAGGATAAGGTACCAGACACTGAGGTCCTTACTTGAACAAAACTGCCAAGCATTCAAACTCTGCTTCAGAGAGTGCAACTCCGATGGGCTGGCCGCATTGTTCAAATGCAAAACACATGCTTGTCAAAAAGACTATTTTATGGAGAACTCAC
>JAQQSZ010008471.1:0-13033 GCA_028646595.1 Phalanger gymnotis | reverse complement strand
CAAAGCAAACAGAGTTCTCTTGGGGATGTCTCATCCCCAAACTGCCCTTACAGGCCTCCATGTGGCACCCAAAGTCCCAATTTCAAAGAAAGAGTCCAAACGAAGTTCTTTTACAGTCTGTTCTCCCCATTATGTTCCAGTCCCCAGTTCCAAGTCCTGAGGGGCTACTAGATGATAAAAGCCAATGTGGTGGGGTCCCTGGGCGGTCCAAGGCACTTCCTTCACCCCAACAAAAACAAATCCATGTCTTCCTCCTGGATACCAAGCAGCCCAAGCTGAAGGGACCAAAAAGGCAGACTCAGTGCCTTGCTGCAAAGTTTCCATCTCTCCCCAGGGTGAGATTCCAATCTCCTGGGTTCCAATGCCAGCTGGCCTCACCTGGCTTCTCCTGGAATGTAAGTGATTCTCCACCACTTCCATCCTCTCTCCAAAGTCAGCCCCAAGGCAGCTTAGGGTCTTCAGCCCTCCAAAGTTCCCATGCAGACAATCTCCCACTCTGTCTGGATCAATATCTCGGCAGCCGCTGTCCCCTTCCTCTTTCTCCTCACCAGTCCCTCCTGCCAAATCTGTAGGAGGGCCATTCTCCAAGTCTCCAAGGCCATTCTCCACTCCTGTTTCAAAACTCCATATACAATATAATCTCAAGACACTCACTCTTTCAGCACAGTCCTCAGGGGCCAGGCTTATCAGCTTAAGCCCTGGGAAGAAAGAATTATCTCCTGCTCTGGGCCCCTGGGAAACCACACCCAGCACTTCCTCCCACCTGTTTTCCTTCAGGTCTTCCTTGCTCCTGAGGCTCCACAGAACTATAGCCACTCCAAGTACAAAGAGTAGTCCAAAAACAGGGAAACATTCAACCAACCCAGTACCCCAAACCCCATGCTTCCTGTTAAAGGCATCCTGTCGACTACGCCATTTGTTTTCACAATCTGGCTAGCAGCTTCTGTGGGGAGGAAAGATCCACCCACAGCCAGCACCCAGGGCTGGCTCTCACTTTTGGTGGCTCACAGAGACTCCGGGCAGCTGTAGCTAAGAGCCCTCCAGCTTGTAAACCCGGATGTTGGGACTTTGTTAAACTCTGGTAACTATGTATTGGTATTTGAATCAGGCAAGGTCTGTCTGTTGATGTCTGTAATTTGCTTGTATTTTGCTCTGAAGTTCAGGGTGCTGGCTTTTCCCCATGAACTAAGTGAATGATATTTGTGTGCTGAATTAAAGTAAGCTTGCCAACCCCTTAACCTTGCTCTCCTTACTAAGGCAGATTAAAAGAACCTGGGTTTTCTGGCTGTCCGGCAGCTTTCTGGGTGCTGGCTGTGGGTGGATCTTTCCCCCCAACAGAAGCTGCTAGCCAGATTGTGAAAACATGCCCTGAGCTTGCTCTCGGAAGTGTAACTGCAATCTCTTCCACATTCAGCCACTGGCTTGGCTGGGTGGCACTGAGTTCTCTTTAGGCTGGAATACTTCCAGTATCTTTCTGCTAGGGCAACAAACCCTTAGCTTGGAATCAGTACCCCTACCTTTTAAATCCCTCAGTTTACCTCCAGGCAGGAAATGGAAGCATATTGCCTCTGTTATTCAACAATTCTTCCAATCTCCAAAGCTCTTTCCCTCAGCAAACCATTTCACCTGGCTCTAAGAGGATCAGTTTTAATTTGTTCAGTTCTACTTCTCATACTTCTTTGGGAATCTTATGTAGATGAATGGCTACAGACAGCAGGGAATGTCTATTTTGTATCTGAAGACCTTTCTCTTTATATTTCAATGTCTCTGTCCTTTAGTCCTGAATGCATTCACAGGTAGTGGTTTGTCCTTGTTCTCAAAGAGGACCATGACATAACTGAATTGGATTTGAGTGAGAGAGGGCTATGCAAAGTCACCAGCCTCATTTTCTCCTCCAGAGTCATCTGGGTCCAGTGGTCAGATATAGATCAGGATGACTGAATACGGCCTGGGATGCAGTGGAAGACCTTGACCTTTTTAAGCTAAGGTCTTTTGGAGTTCTCACTTTGACTGAGGCAATACCCATTCCATTTAAGCCTGTTTAAGAATTGAGTGAATGGCCCCTTTAATTAAAAAAATAATAATCAAACTGGGAGGGGAAGACCCTTAGGATTACTAGCTGAAAGAGAAACAATTACTATTTGCATTCACTCTGAGCCTTCAGGGCCCCCAAAATAACCATTAAGTGGTGCTTGGCCAGGGACCTATTGTTGGCCAATCAATGAGAGCCACTGTGAACTGGGTTTAAGGCACGGTCTTAAAGAAATCTAGCCAGTAAACCCCAAGAAAACTAGGTAGGTTTCAGCCAGCAAAATTTACCTAACACCCTCAGGTAAGGGCATGATATCCCATGGGGGATGGGGAGGGGAAGAGAAGAGAGGGGAGAACAGGGGAAGAACTAAGTTGGCCAACTAGAACTGGCCAGTTGGGTCCCCAGTGGGGCATCTCGGACTATTCACAGATTATGGTTTGTCCTTAGTTCTCAAAGAGGACCATGACATTAGGAAAGTGATGCTGTGGCTTGCAATTGAATTGGATTTGAGTGAGGGAGGGCTGTGCAAATTCAACAGCCTCACTTTCTCCTCCAGAGCCATCTGGGTCCAGTAGGTAGATATAAATCAAGATGACTGGAGATGGCCCTTGATGCAGTGGGAGACCTTGGCCTTTTTAAGCATTGATATTTAAGCCTAGAACATTGATACAATCTTTTTAAACCTTTTAAAATCTTTTTTAAAACTTCCCCACCTGACCCAGTTAAGTGTGGTTTAGAAATCATTTTCTTCTTTGATCTTAACTTGGGGAACTCAGTTTCAAGATAGAGCACTCCTCCATTCTTCTCTCTTCCACATGATCTACATCTAGGCTGAGATTAATGCAAATTTGAATAATATAAAATTCACTTTTGTGTGAATTACAAAATGACACCAGGTTTCATTTAATCCAAGTCCAAATTCAATTATTTGGGTATGTGTGAGTGTTTGAACATGTTAGTCTGCTCTAGCCTATCACATATGAATTCCATGTTACCAAAGGTTTTGTTACTTTAAAAAATATATATCCTTAACAAAATGGACAGAAGGTAAAATACTTCAGATGGAAACACTTCCAGTACAAAAAAAAATGAGACAAATTATTACATTGTAACAAAGATTTGATGCAGTTGGATGGCATGAAAAGTGCTCATAGTAACTCTTAAAATAAGACAAGATGTCATGGTGCCTGAACATATAGAATATTATAAAACATGCAGACAAAATAAAAGAAAAAGGCAAAGCTTCGTCATTTTTTTTTTTGGTTTGCAAGCAACTTCAAGGACTAGAACTGTTACAATGAAAGAAATGGAGCATCTTTTAACTATATGGATTGAAGATTGCCATACCCCTTCATGGAGGGGCCATTCAGTCTGTCAGTCCCTGGAAAACTCTGGACCCCTACTCTATTCTGACTAGTAATTTCTAATCATCCTCTATCCCCAAGGTAAATTGCTGGGAACCTCTTCTGTGACCAGCAATTTCTAACTGCCCCTGTTTTCAGACAGAGATAACTCCAAGGGTACTTCTGCAACCCCTCCCTTCCTCCAGTTCAGCTATTCTGATAACTCTACAGGTGACCCCAGCTTAGGGTACAGTCAGTGGCCTGGCTCTGTTGGCTAGAAGAGGCCTAAACCAGTTCTGTGGTTTTTCTAGGAAAGTGCTGTCACCCTGCAGTAAGTAACTTGTGAACCACTGTTCCATCTATCTACCTAGCCACCTCTATTTCTTCTGAGTGTCCATAACCTCTGTTTATAACTTCCTTCATAGAACCTCCCTGTCTGAGTCAGACATTGTGTTTTTCCAAACTGCAATTCTTTGACCCTGAATAAATACCTTACTTTATTTATTACCTTGTTGATCTAATTTTTATACAGGCTTGACAAGGAAAAATCTTCAAGTTTATTTAAGGAAGGGAAAAAATAAGAGTGAAATAGACAGTGAAAAAACTTTTACTGCAAGCAGTGGTGGATGGCTTTTAAAAATCAAATTCAATTGCATAATTAAAATTACCAGGGAGGTGTCAGTGCAGATGAAGGCACTGTAGCTAAATATCCTGATGTCTTGAAGAAAAGAATTGGAGGTAGATACATTCATCAACAACCGTTTTAGTGTAGATGAAAAAAGGCTTATCCTTTAAAAAAAAAAAAAGAAATGCTTTCCCAAACTTACATTTCTAAGAAAGAAAAAGCTCAATCTGGACTTAAAGTATACCATATTTCCCCCTGTATAAGACACACCTTAATTTTGGGGCCCAAAATTTGAAAAAAAATGTATTACATAAACTTATCGTACTCGAGTTTTATTCATCTGCTCACAGCTTTCAGGCATCTTTTGGGCAAGTCTGGCGCATGTACACATGCTCAGACCATTCCATTTCATGAACCTGAAGCACCAATTATGTCCTCCTTTGAAATCAGTAATTTCTTTATCATCAGCAATTCTTCTTGCCTCATGCTGAACCATCTTTGTGGACACAGGAATTCCAATTGCCCTTTGCTCTTCAATCCATATCTTCAATTCCCTCTCTAAATCAGGCCATTTTACTGACTTGCCTCTCATGGCCTTCTTCTGCCATGGCATTTTCAGTAGGGTTTCTTCTTCCCATAGCCAGTCTCGGATTGTTTTCTCAGTTGGAGGAAGACCAAACTCAGCAGCACAATTTCCATTCACTTTTGCAAACTGGATCACTTTTGACTTGAATTCAGCACTGTACAAAAATCTTTTCTGAGCCATTTCTGGGCAGAACGTGGCAAAACGTAACCTAATATACCGGTAACAAATGTGAAACAATGAATGCAAAGACAACAAGCGCGAAAAAACAGGAAATGCAAGTAAAAAATACTATAACCACTGTATAAGACACACCCAGTTTTTGGACCCCAAATTTTTAGGGAAAGGGTGCATCTTATATGTGGGGAAATATGATATAATGATTGCTCAACACTTTAACTGGGAAGTAATGAAGAAGAGGGTTTTAAAATAAGACTGATGTTTCTTTATCAGTCTCAAATCCTCATGCTCTGAAAGATTACAAGTGTTGAGAAGGAAGGCTTCTGCTTGCAAGTATTTTCCTCACTCTGAAATCATACTTCTAATTTGATTCCAACTCTCCCGTCTCTAGCCTGCTTTTTTCAGCTCTGGCCACCCACAAGTTTAAGACTAGTCCTGGTCTGGTTGACATTTAAATTAGTGTCAAAAGTGAGATTAGATGGAATCAGGCCAAGTGGACTTTCCAGAACCAGTGACAGTGGACTAGGTGACACTTGAGATTTCTCTGGAATCCAACCCCACCCCATCTGTAAGTCCACTGGTCTTGTTCCTGTTCCAATCCTCCAGTCTCACACTTTGGTTGAGCTCACCTTTCTTTGTATCATTTCCTTTTTTTTTTTTTGGAGGGGGGAAGGCAGGGCAATTGGGGTTAAGTGACTTGTCCAAGGTCATACAGCTAGTGTGTCAAGTGTCTGAGGCCAGATTTGAACTCAGGTGCTCTACTCACTGCGCCACCTAGCTGCCCTGAGCTCACCTTTCTTTGTAAGGAAAACTCCAAGACCCATCCCTTGACCTGGTTCATCCTGGATCATTCTGGTAAGAATATCCTTTCTTGGTTGTATATCTCTTGTTAATTGACCTCTCTGCATGCTTCTGGTCCTTCCCACATTCCCATTAAATCTGCAAATCGTATACGCTTCTGACTTGTGTGCCTCATAACCAGTTAAAATCAGAATTATGATTGCACACTTTCTTTGTGTCTGTCTGTATCTGTCTTGTCATTACATCTGTATCTTTGAAAAATGTAAAATGTCTGTATCATGTTTATGTTGTGAGCTAGATTCTTTTACCTTGAAAGATTTAAAATGCAGCCAGCCAGAAAAACTTCTAACGGCTGTATGTAGCCAGAGGCTTTAGAACACTGAGAAAGATAAATGAATAGTTGAAGCAATTGTCCCAGTAAGGAGGACTAACCCTACTTGAGGCTTTCTGTGGAAGGTTAGGTTATAAAAAAAGAGAAAAAGCCTGTAAGATACTTTCTCCCCTGTCATTTCTTTGGCTATGTTAGAATTACAGAAATAAAGTCACATAATCAAAGCTTGTAGAACCGCTAAAAACCTCTTAACAGATTAAGGAGTTTGAAGATTAATCATTTCAAGATTGCAGGAAAGAACTCCTGAGACTTTGGGGAATTCCAAGAACTTTCTCCCTTCTGAAATAGCTTAGTAAGTTTTGGGTCACCACTCCATAGAATTTGTTTTAAGGAAAAATAAGGATTAAATTTTATAAATTTTGGAAAGTAAATGACAAAATTAATAGCTTCATTGTTCTAGGGCAATGATGGAAGACAGCTAGTTTGGAAATAATCCCAGAGGGAAGAAAGAAAAAAAATAGCTACAGTTCATACTTTATAACAACTTCTTAACCCTTCCTTGACTTTTCACTTTTGTTAATAATCTTCATCCACCTGTCTCTAAACAAAGTTACCTGGTGTGCACCTTACCCACTACATAGGTGATACTTTGATACAGGGAGAAAATGCAAAAGAAGTGAAGAGTTTGATGCATGCAATTGAGCATATGAAAAGCAAAGGATGGGAAATTAACCCTGCAAAGATTCAAAGACCAGCTCAAACTGTAAAGTTTTTGGGTATACAATGGAATAAAGGACTGCGAGAAATTTTCCCACAAGCTTGACAAAAGATTCAAGATTTTCCTATCCCCACCAATAAGAAGGAGGCACAAAAGTTCATAGGACTGTTTGGATATTGGAGGCATCACATCCCACATCTTGGACAAATTTTGAAACCCTTATATAAAGTTACCGGGAAAAAATATGAATTTGATTGGGGACTTGAACAGAGTAAAGCTTTTGAAGAAGCTAAAGCTGCCATACAATTGGCTCTGGATTTATGGCCTGTGCAAAACGGACCAGTGGAATTACAAGTGACTGTACAAGATGACTGTGTGAATTGGAGTTTATGGCAGAAACAACAAAGCTGAAAGGTACCCTTGGGATTTTGGTCAAGGAAACTACCTTCATCTGGGTTACAATGTTCACCTTTTGAAAAGCAGTTGTTAGCTCCATATTGGGCTTTGATGGAGACTGAACAACTGATTCTGGGCCATGAAGTGATATTGAGGCCTGGAATCCTGATTATGACTTGGATAATGAGTACCCCAGCATCTCACAGAATTGGACATGCGCAAGAGGCTAGCATAATTAAATGGAAATGGTATAAACAGAATAGATCGAAAACATGCAAAAGTGGAGTTTCTGCTCTACATGAATCTATTGCCAGCATTGATGGAAATGAAAAAGCTCCTGAACCAAGGCAACAGTTGGTACAATCCTTGATAAAATGAAATGACTGATATGATGGACTAACTGAAGAACATGGTTTACAGATGGGACAGCAAAATATTTGGGCCATAAAAGACATTTGAAAGCAGTAACCTATAAACCCATGTACTAAGAGGACTTTGGAAAGTACTGGGATAGGTGGAAGTAGTCAATATGCAGAAATTATGGCAGTATATCAAGCTATTAAAACAGAGAAAGGAGGACAGTGTCATATATTCACTGATTCACGGGCAGTAGCTAATGGGTTAGCTACATGGATGCCAATGTGGAAAAACCAAAGTTGGGGAATTTATGGTAAACAAGTTTGGGGCAAAGAACTATGGGAAGATATATGGGACATGTTGTTGGTTACTAATTTGTCAGTTTTTCACACAGACGCTCACATGACCCTCACTATGCCAGAACATGAGTACAATGCACATGCTGATCAATTAGCAAGGATTTCTATTGAATATATTGTCTCTACTCCAACACCAGGTGATGATCTGGTACTAGCAAAATGGGTCCACCAAACAGTCAGCCATTTAGCGGTCCAGGCCACTCACCGACGGGCACAAGATCAACGTATTAGTATTTCTTATTCATTGTTAAAGCAAGTAACAGAGGAATGTCACGTATATCAATTGGAAAAGGAATGAACTGTTCCTAGGGTAGTAACTGGAGAAATAGCAAGGGGAAAAGTTCCAGCCCAGATTTGGCAGATATTGGACCACTACCCCAAGATAAAGGGTGTAAATTTATAAGTACTTGTGTTGACACCTATTCAGGTGTACTGATGGCTTGTCCTTATAAGAATGCAACCCAGAAAAACACCTATAAAACTCTAGATATTATAAATCTATACTATGGAACCCCAATGCAGATTCAAAATGACAATGGGTCACATTTCAAAGGTAGTGAGATAAAGAGATATTGTGCATTGAACAATATTGAGTGGATATATCATTTCCCTTATTATTCACAAGCACCTGTAGAATGGATTGTTGAAAGAACAGTTAAGAAAGTTAAATTCTAATAATTCGTATCAACATTGGAAGGATAATTTGTCTACTGCTTTGTGTAATTTAAATAGTAGACCATTAGGAGGAAGTACACCTCTAGCCAGAATGATGACCCCGAATCTGCACATTAGAAAACAGCAAACATATTGAATATTGGACTGGGAGGGAAGATGTCTCACCACCTTATCCAGGAATACCTGGTTTGGCAGGATATGATTTACATTTTTTAGCGAACTTTTGGTTGGGATAGAAAAGAGTAAGAAAAATCTTTACTGGGATATGCATGAGAATTCCTGAGAATCATTTTGGATGGATATTACCTAAATCAGGATTAGCAGCTCAAGGAATACATGTATTGGCTGGAGTGATAGATGCTAGTTATCAAGGAGAAATTATTGTGACACTCCAGAACTTAGGTGAAGAACCTATATAGTTGTATAAAAATGAGAGAATAGTTCAATTGATTATTATTCCTTGTGAAACAATACCTCTTGTGAAAATTGACTCTCCTTCCAAAGTAACTATCAGAGGAAAGGAAGGATTTGGTTCTACTGATAGAATAAAACTGGGAGCTGAAGTATGGGTAAAATGGAAGCCGGACGATGTTCCACAAGCTGCAGAAATTATAGCACATGGGAAAGACAATACTGTAACAGTAGTCTACCCAGGAGAAAATTATTATGAAATTGTACCCTTGACCCATGTATTCTATCGTGAATGAGGCTATGATAATCTCTTTGTTTCTTTTTGGCTTTTGTCTCTTAAATTTATTTGTGAGATTTGTTTCCTTCAGGCTTAGTACCATCCATCTGCAGATGTCTGATTGCTTAAGCCAGATGTCACCCTCTGATGTGTTTGGATGTCACCTCTGGACCTGCCCACAAACATGATGTGTCATTTCTGGACCTATCCATGACTGTGATGTGTTATCCCTGGAGCTGGCATCAACTGAGTTCCAGATGCCAGCTTTCTAAAGAACTGATCTCTCAAATAGAACTCTTAATCTCTTGGGGCAGGGACAGCTCTATGTCCAATTTCAGCAGGAAGAAGCTTTGAAGGACGAGACCTTCATCCCTTAACCCAAGATTTTGAGCCCCATTCATTCAAGAGGGGAATGATGACATTGTTTTATATAATTATCCTGTGTTATCCCTATTACATTGTTGTCTAAAGTTCTGTTGACACCAGTTATCCCAGAATTCCCATTGCCCTATGTAATGGATAAGAAAGATTTTGGGGCCGAATGTACTGGCAATTTGGATTTGAAGATCTTTCCCACCCATTAATAGGCCATGCAACCTGCTTATGTCACAAGAAGCCCAAGTTACATGTGGTGGGAGGAGCTTCCTGAAAGGAAAAGGAAGTTATGTCACAGGAAATGCTGAGAGAGAGAGAGAGATGTTATGGCTGCTAATGGCCTCGTGATTGTTAGAACTGAACAGGCTGACTTAGTTGTACTTCGAGTTTGTTTTGGGGAAGACTCCAGCAGGGGGTCAGAGAGGTGTTGGGATGGCAAAGCTCCAGGTTGTTATCTTGTGTATTGAATGTTTTGTGTTCCTTACTGTTATGCTGAAGTGAACTGAATAAATGGCAAAGTTTCAGGGACAACCTCGGACACAGCTTAGGTAGAATCCTCCTGACTCTATTTCTCCATTGTGCTGTTTCCTTTTTTCTTTTCTTTTTTTTTAATTTGGTATTTTATTTTTCCCCAGTTATATGTACACAGACCAAAAAAAAAAAACCTCAAGAAAAATAAAGTTAAAAAAAGTATGCTTCAGTCTGTATTCAGACACCATCAGTTCTTTCTCTGGGGATGGATAGAATTTTTCATCGTAAGTCCTTCAGGGTTGTCTTCGATTATTGCATTGCTGAGAATAACCAAGTCATTCACAACTGTCCCTAAAACTTTGCCGAAGTATATATACGTCCACCTTTAGCAGTTCCCATACTGCAGCGCATGCCATTTTCTACTATTGGCTTCATGACAATTCAGACAAACTATCCCCATAATCAAGGCTCAAAAGAATAGCAAATTTTAGTCCCAGGAATTTTTACCTTAAATAACAAAATTTCACTAACCACAACTTAGAGCCTGAATATCTTTCCCAATGTTTCCCTACATTACATTCACAACTGATCATCTCACAATATTGCTGTTACACAATAAAGTAACAGTATATTCACTTTGCATCAGCCCATGCAAGTCTTTCTAGGTTTTTCTGAGAGCATCCTGCTCATTATTTCTCATAATACAATAGTATTCCATCACAACCACATACCACAACTTGTTCAGCCATTCCCCAATTGATGGGCATCCCCTCAATTTCCAATTCTCTGCCCCCAGAAAAGAGCTGCTGTAAATATGTTTGTACATATAAGCCCTTTTCCTTTTTGTTTTTTTTTTTTAATCTCTTTTGGGATACAGACCTAGTAGTGGTATTGCTGGGTCAAAAGGTATGCATGGTTTTATAGCCCTTTGGGCACAGTTCCAAATTGCTCTACAGAATGGCTGAATCAGTTCACAACTCCACAAACAGTACATTCATGTTTCATTTTCTCCACATTCCCTCCAATGTTTGTCATTTACTGTTTCCATCTTATTAGGCAATCTGATAGGTATGAGATGTGAGAATTTGAGAATTGCTGTAACTTGCATTTTTTCCAATCAATAGTGAGAGTATTTTTTATATGGATATTGAAAGCTTTGATTGCTTGATATGAAAACATTTGTCTTTTTATCATTTATATTTTTATAAATTTTGCACAGTTCTCCATATGTTTAAGAAATGAGGCCTTCATCAGAGAAACTTGTTTCGACATTTTTTTCACAGTTACTATTGCTAACTATTTCCCTCCATCCTATTCCCCCCATTTATTCTATTCTCTTTCCTTTCACCCTGTCCCTCCTCAAAAGTGCTTTGCTGCTGACTACCCCTTCCCCAAATCTGCCCTCCCTTCTATCACTCCCCTTCTCTAATCTTCTTCCTCCTACTACTTTCCTGTAGGGTAAGATAGATTTCTATACTCAATTGCAAGTGTACATTATTCCCTCTTTGAGCCAGTTTTGATGAGAGTAAGATTTACTCATTCCTCCTCAGATCCTCCTTCCCCTCAACTGAAAAAGTTTTTTTCTTGCTGCTTTTATGTGAGATAATTTACCCCATTCTACCTCTCCCTTTCTTTCTCCCAGTACATTCCTCTTTCACCCTTTAATTTTAATTTTTAGATACATCCCTTCATAATCAAGTCACACCTGTACCCACTGTCTATAATACACTCCTAACTACCCTAATAATGGGAAAGTTCTTGTGAGTTACAAATATCTTCCCATGTAAGAATGTAAACAGTTTAATAACCCCTTATGATTTCCCTTTCCTGTCTACCTTTGCATGCTTTTCGAGGCTTGTATTTTAAAGTCAAAATTTCTATTCAGCTCTGGTCTTTTCATCAAGAAAGTTTCAAAGTTCTTTATTTCACTGAATATCCACTTTTGCCCTTGAAGGATTATACTCACTTTTGCTGTTGTAATCCTAGCTCCTTTGCCATCTCGGATCCTTTAGTGTAGAAGCTGCTGAATCTTGTGTTATCCTGACTGTGGCTCCAATTGTTTCTTTCTGGCTGCTTGCAAAATTTTCTTCTTGACCTAGGAGCTCTGGACTTTGGCTACAATATTCCTAGGAGTTTTTATTTTGGGATCTCTTTCAGGAGGTGATTGGTAGATTCTTTCAATTTCTATTCCGCCCTCTACTTCTAGAATATCAGGGCAGTTTTCCTTGGTAATTTCTTAAAAGATGATGTCTAGGCTCTTTTTTTGATCATGGCTTTTAGGTAGTCCAATAATTTTTAAATTATTTGTCTTGGATGTATTTTTCAGGTCAGTTGTTTTTTCCAATGAGATATTTTACATTGTCTTCTATTTTTTCATTCTTTTGGTTTTGTTTATTGCTTCTTGATTTCTCATAAAGTCATTAGCTTGCATTTGCTCCATTCTAATTTTTAAGAATTATTTTCTTCAGTTAGTTTTTGGACTTTCTTTTCCATTTGGCAAATTGTGCCTTTTAAGGCACTCTTCTCCTCATTGATTTTACCATTTGGTCTATTCTGTTTTTTTAAGGTGTTATTTTCTTCAGTATTTTGTCTCCTTTATCAAGCTGTTGACTCGTTTTTCATGGTTTTTTTTTTTTTGCAATGCTCTCATTTCTCTTCCCAATTTTTTCCTCTATCTCTCTTACTTGATTTTCACAATCCTTTCTGAGCTCTTCCATGGCCTGAGACCAATTCATATTTTGTTTAGAGGCTTTGGATGTACGTGCTTTGGCTTTGTTGTCTTCTACTGAGTGTATGTTTTGATCTTCCTTGTCACCATACTAGTTTTCTATGCTCAAAGGTTGTTTTTCCCCCATTGTTTACTCATTTTCTCAGCTGTTTACTTCACTTTTAACTCTTGGTTAAAGTAGTGTTCTGCTTCCAGGGTAGAGGGCGCACTATCCCATGCTTCAGGGATCTTGTGCAGCTATTTTCAGAGATACTCACAGGGACCTTTAAATTTTCCGTTCTTCCAAGGTGGCATGATCTAAGAAGAGGTGTTTACTACTCTCCTGGCCTGTGCTCTGGTCTGTGAGTGACAACAAGCACTCTTTTTGCCCT
>JAQQSZ010008470.1:0-13033 GCA_028646595.1 Phalanger gymnotis | reverse complement strand
CAATGGGGCATAGAGATTTATCTTGCCCTACAAGAAAGGAAGGGATAGGGGGACGGGAGGGGAATGGGGGGACGGAGGGGAGGGCAGACTGGGGAACAGGGCAACCAGAGTGTATGCCATCTTGGAGTGTGGGGGGGGTGGAAATGGGGAGAAAATCCGTAATTCAAACGCATGTGAAAATCAATGCTGAAAACTAAACATATTAAAAATAAATTAAAAAAAAAAGATTTGTGTCCTACCATCATAAGCTGGATTGAAGATGGAGGTAGAACAGGAAAGGCAAAGAAAGAATTTATAGTTATGCTAATTTCCCCCTTTTTTCTGTTTTTTTTTAATAATATGTTATACGAGATTTCTGGGAGGGGAGAGATACCATATTAAAATATATTAATAAACCATTTTTAAATAATAAAAAAAAGAGAACTTAGGCCTTAAGCCTTACTTCCAGCCGAGTTCTCACAGCCATCATGCAGGCAAGAACCCCACCCTGGGAATTGTCTCTCTTAATGCTTCAGCTCCCGTCTCCTGAGGAGCAACAGCTACTTAAGACTGAGAAAAGGAAGTTTTTAACACTACAATCCTTGGCACATTCAAATGGTTAAATGTTATGAATTATTAAAATGATATCTATTGTAATGACATGTTTTACATTTGTTATTTATTTGTATTTCATTTTTCCCATTCACATGTAAACAAATTCATTTTTAAAATTTTCAGTTCCAAAATCTTTCCCTTTCCCCTCCCCACCCCCATCCCTTATTGAGAAGGCAAGCAATTCAATGCAGGTTACACATGTATAGTCATACTAAATATTTCCATAACAGTCATCTTGTAAAAGAAAACAGAAAAAAAGACTGAAGAAAAATAAAGTTAAAAAATATACTCTTCAGTCTATATTCAGACACCATCAATTCTTTCTCTGGGGATGAATAGCATTTTTTACCACAAGTTGTTCAGAGTTTTTTGAATTGCTGCATTGCTGAGAATAGATAAGTCATTCACACTAATTATCTTACAATATTGGTGCTATTTTGTATACAACACATTTGACTTTGCATCAGCTCATGTCAATCTTTCTAGTTTTTTTTGAGAGCATCCAGTTCATCATTTCCCACAGTGCAGTAGTATTCCATCATAATCACATACCACAGTTTTTTCAGCCATTCCCCAAATGATGGGTATCCCTTCAACTTTCTAATTCTTTTCCCACAGAAAAGAGCTGTTATAAATATTTTTGTACACATAGCACCTTTTCCTTTTTGTTTTTTTATTTATTTTGGGATGTAGACCTAGTAGTGATATCACTAGGTCAAAGGATATGCTTGATTTTATAGCTCTTTGTGCATAGTTCTAAATTTCTCTCCAGAATGGTTGAATCAGTTTGCAATTCCACCAACAGTTCACTAATGTTTCATTTTTTTTTCCACATCTCCTCCAACATTTGTCATTTACTTGTTCATTCCTATTTGCCTATCTAATAGGTATGAGGTAGCATCTCAGAATTGTTTCCATTTGGATTTTTCCAATCAATAGTAAGTTAAAATATTTTATTTCCTATGGCCATAGTTTTGATTATTTCATCTGAAAATTGGTTAAATCTTTTGGTTATTAGTCAATTGGGGAATGGCTCTTATTTTGATCAATTTGCTTCAGTTCTCTAGATGTTTGAGAAATGAGGCCTTATATCACAGAAGCCTGCTTCAAAATTTTTTTCATAGTTTAAATGCTGACTCTATATATCTACATCCTATTCCCACTCCAGATAATTGTCTTCTCTTTCCTTTCAACCAGTCTCTCCTGAAATGTGTTTTGCTTCTGATAACCCCTCTCCCAATTTGCAACCCTTTTATCACCCCCCTTCTCTTATCTCCTTCCCTTCCTACTTTCCTATAGGGAAAGATAACTTTCTATACCCTATCAAAGATATGTTATTCCCTTTTTAAGCAAATTCTAATGGGAGTAAGGTTCTTTCACTCACCCTCAACTCTCTCCTCTTCCCTTTCACTGTAAAAGCTTTTTCTTGCCTCTTTGAGATGATTTACACCATTCTACCTCTCCCTTTGTTTTTCTCACGGTATATTCTTAACTCAACACTTAGTTTTATTTTTAATTTCATCATTGATATTCAACTCACACTTGCGCTGCATATATATGTATATATATATGTGTGTGTGTGTGTGTGTGTGTGTGTGTGTGTGTGTGTGCATACGTATGCACATATACATACATATCTTCTAACTAATCTAATAATAAGGATCTTATGAGCTATAAATATTATCTTCCCATGTAGGAATGTAAACAGTTTAACCATATTAAATCCATTATGATTTCCCTTTCCCATTTTAACTTTTTATGTTTCTCTTGAGTTTAGTATTTGAAAGTCAAATTTTCTATTCATCGCTGTTCCTTTCATCAAGAATGCTTCAATGTCCTCTATCTCATTAAATATCCATTTTTCCTCTGCAGGATAATACTCACTTCTGCTGGGTAGATAATTCTTCATTGTAATCTAGCTTTTTTGACTTCCAGAATATAATATTCCAAACTATCAGATTCTTACATGTATAAATAGCTAAATCTGACTGTGGCTCTGCCATACTTCAATCGTCTCTTTCTGGCTGCTTGCAATATCTTCTCCTTGACCTGAGAACTCTGGACTTTGGCTACAATATTCCTAGGAATTTTCCTTTTCAGATCTCTTTCAGGAGGTGATCAGCAGATTCTTTCCATTTCTATTTTCCCTCTGGTTCATAATTTCATGAAAGATGATGTCTAGGCTCTTTTTTACGGCTTTCAGGAACTCCATTAATTTTTAAATTATCTCTCCTGGATGTATTTTCCAGGCCAGCTGTTTTTTCCAACAAGATATTTCACATTGTCATCTATTCTTTTTCCATTCTTTTGGTTTTGTTTTGTAATTTCTTGATTTCTCATAGAGTCATTAGCTTCACTTTGCTCCATTCTAATTTTTACAGAATTATTTTCTTCAATGAGCTATTGGACCTCCTTTTCCATTGACTAATTCTGTGTTTTAAGGCATTCTTCTCCTCATTGGCTTTGTGGAACTCTTTTACCATTTGGCCTGGTCTGTTTTTTCAGGCATTATTTTCTTCAGTATATTTTTGTGTCTCTTTTAACGAGCTGCCAACTCTTTTTTTCTTGATTTTCTTGCATTACTCTCATTTCTCTTCCCAGATTTTCCTCTACCTCTCTTATTTGATTTTTCAAAATCCTTTTTGAGCTCTGCTAGGTCCTAAAAGCAATTAATATTTTTTGGAGTCTTTGAATGTAAATATTTTGACTTTGCTCTCTTCTTCTGAGCATGCGTTTTTATATTCCTTGTCACCATAGTAACTTTCTATACTCAGAGATATTTTTTCTCTTGTTTACTAATTTTCCAAGCCCAATTTGATTTTTCTTTTGCTAAGGAAAAAGGAAAAGTTTATTAAGGGTTTGCCATAATGGATTGTCTTAAGAAATCCCACCCTTTGTGATGCCTGTTTTCACAATGTACTGAGCTAGTTTGAATCTGAGCTCCTTCATGGAGATAAGATGGAGATTATATACACAAAGATTGTGGGAGGAATTGAGGGGTGGTCTAGGGTGACAAGAGGAGGGGTTTAGGGAGGGATTTGAGGAGGAGTCTAAGGAGGAGCTTGATGGGACTGGGATGAGGTCAGACTTCAGGGTGGGAAATAGCTGAAAGCTACATGGAGATGACAGACAACAGAGGGCCAGAGTAATAGAGCTAGGGTATAGATATTTTGATCAGGATTAAGGGTGGGAAACATCTGGACAATAGAGGGCTAGGCTAGGCAGAGACTTGGGCCCAATGATAATGCAAAGTCCATGGCCTTAAAGGAAGGCCAGATCCAGTTGGAAGACTCAAAGAGAGTTCAAGGGAGCTCCCAGAGACTGTACCCTCATCGTTCCTCCCTCAAACAAATAGGACCTGAATTCTTTTGGGGTCCAAGGGTGTTCCCACAATCTAAACCCCATAATTCCCCCCTCAAACAAATGGGACCCAAATTCTTTTGGGGTAAAGGGTGAAGGTCTCAGCTTCTGAAATTTCTTCCTGCTGGCAAAGAGCATAGAGCTGTCCCTGCTTGAATGGTCCAGTTCAAGGTGTACATAGTCTGATCAGTCATCAGGAAGTTGATGTGTTGGAGCCTAGAGGAGACAAACCTGGCAAGGAGGTTAAGCAAACAAGCACCAAACAGGCAATATAGGAGTATAGAAAAAGGACAATTTCCCTGGTGTAAAAGACAGTTTCCCTGGAGGGAATTAAGGATGACTATTTTGTACCTAGTTTTCCTAATCACTTGTTCTGTGTACCACACTGCTTCAGGGTTCAAGAGTGTGTGAAACACCTGAAGAATTAGGTCAGTGGTATCTAAGAGCAAGGCTTGATATTTGGTGAGCCTATGGCTACCCAGCCACTGTTGGCTCTCTGCTTGTAGGATGCTCTGAACTCAATGAGGAGTCAGAACTTCTAGGGGCTGATCTGCTAGAGGTTTAGAAGCTTCTTCAATAAGATTGGCTGTAGCATCCATGGAGTCTAATCATTTTGAAAAACAAACAACTGACTTGGGGTTAGGTCCTAAGGATTAGATTAGGATTCCCAAAGCCTGTCCTCTCCTTTCCTCAACATACAGAGTGAAAGGTTTTTCTAGAGTAGATAAAGCTAATGCTGGAGTGATGGTCAATTTAATTTTCAAAGTCTCAAAAGCTATAGTCTGGTCCAGGCCCCACTATAGAAGGAGTGAGTTGGGACCTTGAGTGGAGTCATAAAGAGGTTTAGAAATGAGACTAAAATTATGGATCCAGAGTCTACAGAATCCAGCCATACCTAGAAAGGTTCTTTCTTATTGGCTAGAATAGGAATAGGCAGTATTATCCTTTTTCTCTCTGAGGTTAAAGATTGAGAGTTAGGTGTTAGTTTGTGGCCCAGATACTTTATGGATTGGCATGCTATCTGGACTTTGTTCAAAGAGACCCTATAGGTTTGAGTACCCAAGAAGTTAAGGACTTCTGCAGCAACAGGCAAAGAAGCCCCCCAGGTAGGGCTACAAATAAGAATATTATACACATACTGAATTAAGCTACTGTCAGCTAATTTCAGATCCCTTCAATCTTTTCCCAAAGCTTGGCCAAATAGATGAGGATTATCTCTAAACCCTTGGGGCAAAACCGTCCATGTTAGCTGACATGAACTTGATTCCCGTAGAACTATCCATTCAAAGATAAAAATAAATTGTGAGTCTGTGTGCAGAGGTATACAGAAAAAGGCATCTTTGAGGTCCAGGGTGGAAAACTATTGGGTACCCCAATGTGGCTTGGGGTCTACACAATGTATGGGAATGACAGCTTTATTAATAGCCTTGAGATCTTGGACCATTCGGTACTCTCCATTAGGTTTACTTATGGGAAGAATAGGAGTGTTGCATGGAGATTGACAAGGGATTAGGATTTTATGCTTAAGGAATTTTTCAATTAATGATTGCAGTGCTTCCCAAACCTGAGGCTTTATTGGATATTGATGGGGATTTGGGAACACATTAGAATCTCTGAGATGAATAAGGGCCGGGGTGGCATGAGTAGCTTTCCCAGGAATTCCCTGATCCCAAACAACTGGCTTGACTGTCTCTCACACTTCTGGGGGAACATGGGGAGGTCTGGTGAGTGGAGGGAAAAGGGAGCTGGGAGGTTTAGCTAGAGAAAATTGGCTCCCCAATTTCACCATCAGTTCCTCTCCCAATGAGGGGGCAGGGCCAGAGGAGAATGTAAGGAAGGAGTGTTCAACAACAGATCCTTGATGCCCATGACTCAATGGGTCAAGGGACGTGTAGGGCCTGAGCAATTAGTTAAAACAAGAGAACATAGCTGTGATAAGTGGGTAACCTTATCTTCAGCCTCGATTTTGCCCAGGGCTCTGTGAGAGAGGTGGAAAAAGGGGGAGCACTGCCAAGTCCCAGGTTTCCCCTCCTTCTGAGTCTCGAGAAGACTGGAGGACAGGGTACTGGAAGAAGGCTTTATCACTTTTCCAACCTTAGAGACAATCCTTCCTCCAGTGTCCCTCTTGGTTACATGCTGGGCATGGTCTTGGAGGCCTGGATCCTGGAGGCTTCCTCCAGGAGGGTGCCCTAGAAGAGCATTCCTTGGACAAGTGACCCTCCTTGTGGCATGGAAAACAGGTTTCCCCATGGCCTAAACTGCCGGGCTTCCTTCAAGGGGGCCCCCTGGAGGGGTGCTCCTTAGGTCTTTTCCTAGTCATGGCAGCAGCCAAGAATAGAGCATGCTCTCTGTCTCTAGCCCTCTCCCTGCATTCTCTTTCCTCTGCTGCAACCAGGTCTCTGTTTTTAAATAAGTCCCACTTCTGGTGAGGGAGGGTATAGGGCATACCAGCTGAACTAGATTGGACTTCAAGGTCAGGAGATCCAGCTGATAAGGGAAAGAGCCAGCTGGCATCTGAGGAGGGGAAAAGGTCAGTGGGGGAGATACCCCAGAGTGGGTGCCACCACAGAAGAAGTGGCCATAAAGGGAGGCACCTCAACAACACCCTTGACTGGGACCTTAGGAGGGGTCCCCAAGGGGGGAGGGGCCAAAGTCCTGGGGGCTATAAGAAAGGGGTCATCCAAAATGTCCTGTTCACCCCCATTGCCCCTTTGTGGGGCAGCTCTAGCTACAAACATCTTACAACCTTTTCTGAGGAGAAGGTTCTTTTTAAGTTCTTTAGAGAAACTAGATTTTCTCCAATTTTGCAAAAGACAACCTAAAGGCAAACTTTTGGGAATTAAAAAGTATTGAGCCATTTCAGACATTTGGACTGGAAGTCCCTTCCTCCATATTAAAGGAGGAGTTAGGAGTAAGTGTAGAGAGACAAACAAAATAAAACAAGACAAAAAAACCCCACAAGAACGTACGTGCTGGAGTTTCCCAATACCCTATCATGAAGAGAATTGAAAGAATCTGGCATATGCTTCTGGACAGGGCCTCTGTACATGTCCTCCATGCTTCAGAAGCTCTGCCTAGGTCCATGGCCTCCAATATAGCAACTAGACCAAGAACCACCTGAGAGTGTCAGGCTGAGTACAACAAGACAGCCTCCTAGCTGTCTGACCTGCTGGGATCTGCTGAGGTCAGGCCCGAAAAGCACCTCAAAAATGCTTAGAGAGTGAGAAGGGGATTGGGAGAGGGGGAGGCCCACATATCTTCAGTCTGGGCTGGAGAAGAACTTGAGATTAGCAGTATTCGCAGTCAGGGAACCAAATAAAGAGGTTCAGGGTTGAGGGGTTCTCGACACCCCAAAGTATTGACATGCCATGTCCTGCTGAAAAAATTCGACCCAAGCCTTCTGAGCCAAGAAAAAGACAAAGTTTATTAAAGGTTTGCCATAATGAGTTGTCTTAAGAAATCCCACCTTTTGTGATGCCTGTTTTCACAAGCAGGCCAGATTCAATCTACTGAGCTAGATTGAATCTGAGCCCTGACATGACTTTTAACTCTTTGTTAAAGATGGGGTATGCTGCTAGGTTGGAGGGAGCACTGGCCCAAACTTCAGGAGTTTTGTGCAGTTATTTTCAGAGATTCTTCTAGAGACCTGTAAGTTTTCAGTTCTTCTAAGATGGTATAATTTAAGAAGAGAGGTTTACTGCTCTCCTGGCCTATGCTCTGATCTGTGAGTGACCACTAGCACTTTTTTTTCTGATGATGAACTGTGAGGACCTCCCCTCCCCCACTGTGACCACAAGCACTGCTATGCTAGTGTACATCCTTGCTCTGGGGTTGCCACCCAGGACTGTGATTTGCATCTGGAGTATGGGCAAAACAACACAGTCCTGTTCTAATACCAGCCAAAAATACCCTTTTGCTCTCTGTCTGATCAGCTGTTCAAACTCCTTACTGTCTATGGGCTGAGAGTTCCAGAAGTAGCAGCTGCTGCTGCTAATTCAGTCACTTCTAAGGACTGCTCTTGGTTTGCTGGAGCCAGGACTATGCTATCATGGCCTGAGCTGGGCTATGCTCTTCTGTCACCTGGTGCAAAAGACCTTTCCTGCCCACCTTGTCTTTAGATGAAAATATGTTTCACTCCAACTTTTTATGGGTTCATTTGCTCTAAAAATTGTTTAGAGTAATTTTTAAAGGTATTTGGAGGGGTTTGGGAGAGAACAGAAGTGAGTCCCTGCTTTTACTCCACCATCTTGCCTCTCTTTCCAAAATGACACATTTAAAAGTCCATTTATAAATATTTTGTCATGTCACCCTAAGGATCCCTGCACCTTTTTGCCTAATTTTCAATAAAAATCTCTCATATCTAAAATCTTTTCCTATTAGAATGTGAGCTTTTTGAGGGCAGGATTTCTTTTAATTTAATATTTTCATCCCTTGTGCTTAGTATAGTTTTTTCATATAGTAAGTAATGAAAAATATTTTTCAATTCATTGCTACATTTCTAGGAATTTGAAATAGACAATATTTGAAAAGGAAGCAAAAGAGCACATACCTTCATTTAGTGAGTTCAGAGCATGAGACCATGACAAGCTACATTAAGAGGTAGTGAAGGAATTGAGTCATTATCAGTAATCTTCAGAATGTCATGGAAAATGGTAAACATAACACAAAACTAGAAGAAAAAAAAATAATTTCCTAATAAAAAAGGAAAGAAGGTAGGTTCCATAAAATATAGGTGGACCAAATTAATTTTTTTCTGGCAATCCTCTAGACTCTGTTAAAGAAAATTCATGACTAGTTAGAGAGGTAGGAAGCATTTATTAAAAGCCACCATGACTCCTTCTAGAACCTGTCACTTCAGATTAATTTTATTCCCTTTTCTATTGGTCAGTTTGAGTGGCAAATCAATAGGATGCTGTACATATAATATAGGAGGTAACTAGGTGATACAGTGGTCAGAACTCTGGGCAGGAAGTCAGGAAGTTATGAGTTCAAATCTGGTCTCAGATGGGCAAGTAACTTACTTGGCTCTATCCTCAAAAGTAAAATGGGGGCAACAATAGCACCTACCTCCTGTGGTGTTGTGAGGATCAAAGAGAATACATTCGTAAAACACTTACCACAGTGCATGGGATGTATGTGGGCTACATTAATGCTAGCTATTATTTTCATCATATAAATTAATTAAAACAATGTATTTGACAATCTTTTATCAATATCCTTATGTGTGAGCTAAAGCAATGTTTGCTGGATAGTACTCCAGGTATCTGGATTTTGAATTCTGGTTCTGGGTGCCCAACAACATGGTGGAGCATTTCAGAATAAGGTGGCCATAGTGGTGACAAGAGTGGATCTCGAGGACACAATGGACTTTGAGAATCAGGTGGAGCTGGGTGTGTTACTCTGTATAGTTAGGGGAGATATAGAAGCAGTTGTCTATCAAGTTTATGAAGAGGTATCATCTTCAATAGAGATATGATTTATTGTTGTTATTGTTAGTGGACAAAACTAGGGGCAATACATGGAAGTAATAGATCAGTTTCTTTTACCCTTATGTAAGTGAATTTGTCCAGGCCTTTAATGCTTTCTAAAAATAGGATATGCTCTCTGAAAGGAATGAGTTTCCCCTTAGGTGGTCATTAAGGGACTGGACAACCATAAGATCTCATATTTGGAAAACTCACTGTAAGTCTGTTAGTCCAAACTACACCTGAACATTAATTTCTTCTATGACTAAGTTTCTCAAGAACTTAAAGAGACAGATAACAAATCTGTCTTGATTTGAACTATATGTACATGTACTAGTGTTCTTTCTCTTGCAAAATAGCTGAGAAATTTGTATACTCCCTTAATGTTCACTTCATCTTTTAAGATGTGGAAGATAGGATAAAAAGAACAGTTCCTTGTTAACTGTTCCCCAACTCCTTGCAAAACTAATATCACTAAGGCAATTTTTGTTCAGATATAGATTAGGTTGCCTGTAAAGCACTTTCTAAACCTGTGGTTCTATGATGTGTCACAACTAATAACATACCAAGCAAATTTGTTAAATATTGTCAAATAATTTCTACTATTTATGTGTTTCATATGTATGCATACATATGAGTGTGTATAAACAAATATATTGTATACGTGTATTTTATTAATATGATGTTCCTCCATTACGGAAATTGAAATGATGTTCTTAATATATCTGGTGAAAAGAATTTGCTTTTCATCGTATATGTCAGAAACATCACCATAATAAATTCCATGGGAAAAGTGGGTAGAAAAACCAATGGAAAAACAAGGGCCAGAAGGGTAGCAATGGGAAAGGTATAAAAACATTACAAATCTTGGCTTTGGAAAAAGAAAGCAACATTCCTACAAGGATATACCATTAACATTAGAAAAAAAGAAAATTTTGAAATGCTTGCGTATTATTTTATAATATAACTTTTTGTTTGTTCATACATGTTTTATCTTCACTTATTTTTGAATAGACTACATCACCCCTGGAATGTAAACTCTTCGAAGGCAGGTTATTTTCTTTTTAAAAATATTTATTTATTTTTAATTTTCAACATTCTCTTCCAAAAAATCTTGAGTTCTCATTTTTTTCCCTCTCCCTCTGTTATCCCCTCCCCAAGATAGTGTGTGATCTGATATAGGTTCTACATATATATTCATATTAAAATATTTTCACATTACTCATATTCTAAAGAATAACTAGATCCAACAGGAGAGACTATAAGAAAGAAGAAGCGAAAAACAAACAAAAACAGAGAACAAATAGTATGCTTCTATCTGCATTCATACTCCATAACTCTTTTTCTGAATGCGGATAGCATTTTCCTTCATGGGTCTTTCGGAGTTGTCTTAAATCTTTGCATTGCTGAGAAGAGCTAAGTCTACCAAAGTTAGTCACTGTATAATGTTGCTGTTACCATGTACAATGTCCTCCTGGTTTTGCTCACTACCCTCAGCATCAGTTCATATAAGTCTTTCCAGATGTCCAGCCATTCCCTCAATTTCCAATTCTTTGCCACCACCAAAAGAGCTGCTATAAGTATTTTTTTGTGCATGTGGGTCCTTTTCCCATTTTTATGATTCCTTTGAGACACCAATCTAGAAGTGGTATTGCTAGGTCAAAGGGTATGCATAATTTTATGGCAAATTGGGCATAGTTCCAAATTGCTCTCCAAAATGGTTGGGTCCATTCATAACTCCACGAACAACGCATTAGTGTTGCGATTTTCATATGTCATCTCCATCACTTATCATTTTCTTCTTCTGTCATGTTAGCCAATCTGATAGGTGTGGTGTGGTACCTAAGTTTTGGTTTGGATTTCTGCAATTAACGTGATTAAAAGCAATTTTTCATATGACTATAAATAACCTTAATTTCTTCTTCCAAAAACTGCCTGTTCATATCCTTTGACAATTAATAAATTGGGGAATGACTTATAAATAAAATTTTCTAAGTTCTCTATATATTTTAGAAATGAGGCCTTTATCAGAGATGCTGTATGCAGAAAATGTTTTCCAGCTTTCTACTTCCCTTCTATCTAATCTTGGTTGCACTGGCTCCTTTATGCAAAACGTTTTGAATTTAACATAATCAAAATTACCCATTTTTCATTTCATAATGTTCTATATTTCTTGTTTGATCATAAATCCTTCCATTCCCCATAGGTATGACAGGAAAACTTTCCTTTGCTCTCCCAATTTGCTTATATCATCCTTCATGTCAAATCCTGGACCCATTTTGACTTTACATTGGTGTATGGTGTGAGACATTGGTCCATGCCTAGTTTCTGCCCTCCGATCTTCCACTTTTCCCACCAGTTTTTTTGTTATATAGTGAGTTCTTATCCCAGAAGCTGGAGTCTCTGAGTTTATTAAACAGTAGATTACTATAATCATTGACTATTGTGTCTTGCGTACCTAATCAATTCTATTGATCCACTACTCTATGTCTTAGCCAGTAACAAGCAGTCTTGGCAATTGCTGCTTTACAATACAATTTAAGATCTATTATTTCTAGGCCACCTTGCATTGCATTTCATTTCCTTAATACCCTTTATATTCTGGAACTTTTGTTCTTCCAAGTAAATTTTCTTCTTATTTTTTCTAGCTCTATAAGATATTTTTGGTAGTTTGTTTGGTATGGCTCTGAATAAGTAAATTAATTTATGTAGAATTGTCATTTTTATTATATTAGGTTGGCTTAGCTATGAAAAACTAACATTTTTCCAATTATTCATTTTTTTAAAAATTTTTTTTGGAGGGGGAAAGGCAGAGCAACTGGGGTTAAGTGACTTGCCCAAGGTCACACAGCTAGTAAGTATGTCAAGTGTCTGAGGCCAGATTTGGGCCAGTGTTCTACACACCAAGCCACCTAGCAGCCCCTTTCCAATTATTTAGATCTGACTTTATTTATGTGATAGGTGTTTTGCAAGCATTCACTCATTCACTAGGATTGATAAATTTAATGGCATATAGTTGGGCGAAATAGCTACTAATTATTGTCTCAATTACTTTTTCATGGGTGATGAATTCATCCTTTTCATTTCCAATACTGGTAATTTGGTTTCCTTCTTTATTTTTTTTAAATCAAATTATTTGAAGGTTTATGAATTTTATTGAATTTTCCCCATAAAACCAGCTCTTATTTTTATTTATTTATTAGTTCATACTTTACTTAATTTCAGTTTTTTTTTCTGATGGAAATGATTTTATTTAATATAACATTATTCTAAATCCAAAACACCTCTAACATAGAGGAACAAAATATCTAAATGTAACAATTATGCTACTAGCGGCTGCTGTGGCTGTGTAAGGCAAACAACTCCAGTGAAAAGGAGGGCTGCTAGCCCAGATTTTTGATCTGCTTTTTTAAGGAAAACAACATTATTTTTGTTGTTATTTATTTTTTAAATTTATTTTTAGTTTTCAAAGTTCATTTCCACAAGATTTTGAGTTCCAAATTTTCTCCCCATCTCTACTTCTCCACTCCAAGATAGCATGTATTCTTATTGCCCCTTTCCCCAGTCTGCTCTCCTTTCTATCACCCCACTCCCCCCTTATTCCCCTTCCCCTT
>JAQQSZ010008469.1:0-13033 GCA_028646595.1 Phalanger gymnotis | reverse complement strand
TCTCTCTCTCTCTCTCCCCACCCCATGCCTCCCTCTCCCTGCATCCTTGACAATGAGGCCAAAGGCTGGGGCTATGTCAGAAAGAGCTTTAAAAGCTAAAAAAAGGAATTTATGTTTTTATCTTAGAGGTACTATGGAATCCCTGAAGTTCATTCAGTAAAAAATGACATTGTCAGATTTGAAATTAAAAAAAATATTTTGGAAGCTAGATAGGGGCGGGGTTAGACTGCAGTGGAGAGGGGCTCAAGGCAGGGAGACCAGTCAGGAGGCCATTGCAATAATTCAGGCAAGAGGTGATGACGACCTGAACTGGATGCATCATCTGTACTGAATACATTGCATTTGTTGGGCATCTAATCTTTGTGCTGAACATCAAGTTTCTAATTTCTCTGCAGGATGTTATGCTGTGTTGTCCCTGCTGGCATCTTTTCCACTCTTGTGGTCACCAAACTTATTTTTGCCTTTTTTCTTTTTTGGCTTCAGCTTTTTGGGGCCATCTGCTAGGCTCTTGGCTCCCGTCTGCCAAGGTGGAGTGACTAGAAAGTCTCCTCCTTATTAAAAACTTAGCCAGAATGCTGAGGCTGTGATTGGGTTTACATTTTACTAACTTTCTATGCTAGTGCCTCTCTGAAGTCCATGGTCCCAGACCACTATCTGACTTAGGGTCAGAAAATTCCTTGTAATTCCTATTTAATCCCTGATGGGGGTCCTGTAGTCCTCAGATCCATGTTGGGCTTTTGCCAAGAACATAAGGGTTATGTAGCATCTGGGGTGATTAAGGTCACTTAGATTCTAAAAACTTTGATTGACATTCAAATGAAGTTGAAACACAAAAATAGATAAATGATATGAGTAAGTTGTACCAGAGAAAAATCTTAAGGTGGAGATGGTAAAAATATATTTATTTAGTTGAGCTTATTAGATCTAGGTCTTCATTTCAGTCTGGAGTGGCAGGACCACTGATCTGGAAGACCTCGGTTCCTGTTTTGGCTCTAGCATTTCATATTTGTGTCAACTTTGCCAAGTTAATTCACCATTCTGATTCTCAGTTTCCTTATCTGTAAAATGGGAGTAACAGTACTTGTGCCACCTAACTCACAGAGAGGTGAGGAAGGAACTTTGTAAGCCTTAAAGTCATAATTATTCTTTGCTTGCCCTAGAATCTGGCCAATCTCTCTGAAGAGGAAATTCCCAGACTCATCTACCTAGAGAATTTTGGAAGAAAAACTATAGAGACATTGACTTATGGAATAGAAAAGGGAGGAGGATATATAGGGGGTTATTTTTGAGGGACTGTGAACAGGAAAAGAATAGTGGATTTTGGAGTCGGTCTATTAGTCAACAAGTATTTATTAAGCATATACTCTGTGCCAGGCACTGTGCTAAGCCTTAGGAGTTAGAGGACCTGGGTTCAAATGCTGGTTAGGTTCCGGGTGACCCTGGGCAAGTCATTTAAATTTGGTGGGGGTCTCATTTTCATCAGGGTAAAAAGAGGAGATTGAATTCAATGACCTCTAAGTTCCTCTTCGGTTTTAGATATATGATGTTATGTCAACACACAATAGCTTAAAGTGCCACAAAAAATATTTAGGCTTAACACACATAGAAACTTCTTATCTGATATGTGAGGCAGAGGAGACATTTACAAGAACTTGTGGAATCTCTCTGAAAGGGAAATCACTTGTTGGAGATGGAGGGAGAGAGATGTCCAAGATGGCCTTTATGTTCTCCTTAGCATATGATTCTTTGGGTTTCAGCATGAACTGTGCTTGCTTTCCCTAGGTAGGCTTTCAGAGCATTGCTCCTTATGACGACTTAGTTGAGAGGTTAAGTTGTGGACATTGGAAAGATGAGGCTCTCCTTTGCTGTTCTTACACAGCTGTGCTCCATAGGGATTTATCTATATTCACTGAAGAGCCAGGCAGTACTGTGAGTCTTGTCACTACAGAGTTGCAAGCAGATCCTACACAGCACAGGAGAACAGCATGTGGCCTGAAGCCGCTGGCTTTCCAAGCTATTGCGGCAGCAGCAGCAGCAATAACAGAAGCAGTGAGTAAGAGGAGAATCAAAGGTCCTTGGGAAGCAGAACCTCCTTCCCCACTCCCACTCCCACTTTCCTGCTCTACTCACACACTCAGCTGTCCTTCTAAAGTCAAGGACTAGAAACCACCCTAAGTCATATCTTATACTCAGAGCTTGACACTGTAGAGCTAAGGGAGTGGGCTCCCAAGGCAGAGGCCTGGTTCCCGTCATCTTTGTCATAACACAAGTTGTAGATCCTTCATTGAAGGGTCAACATGCTTTGAGGCCAGTGGTGTATCTTTCAGTGACATGGGACAACAAGATTGACCTTACAAATGGGAAAAATAAATCTCTAAAAGGGGAATGCAGGCAGCACGGTTGATGTTGGGGAAGATTCTTTTTGTACAAGGTAGGTTTCAAATCTGTGCAATCTATGATATTATACCACAAAAAGATTAGCTCTACCATGTAGGCTGTACCACATACTCCCTTTTCTGCTCAGTCCCCTGGTAAGGCTAACCCTATAGTTAAAGAACACTGTGCATGTCTAGGTGACATGTAGTAGATAGGTGATCATAGGCAAGTCTCTTTTTGGCTCTGAGTCTAATGTCTGGAATTAGAAGGGTTTACTGTGATTTCCAAGCTTTCTTTTAGATTTAACATGCTGTGATTCCATGAAAGTTGTGTAACATTTGTCAGAATTTAAACTTCTTCAGTGCAGAGACTGCATTTTTTTATTTTATTTTATTTTTGCATGAATAAAGATTTTATTTGGGGAGCTTTATATGCCTAGTACCCAGCACAGTACCTGACCCATAGTAGGTGCTTAATAAATTTGGGTTGATCGATAGATGCAGAAGTTCAGAGGAGGATGTAACAAAGGATCAGTAATGAATAGTGACCATGTATAGAGAATCTGGAAAAGCTTAATAGAGGAGATATGATTTGAGGCTATTTTACAGAAGGGCACCCCAGCTTAGGAAGAGAAGGCCTAAAGGTGAGAGTGGACTGGTCTTGCCCATAATAATAATAACTGACATTTACATATATAACCAGGAGTATTCTATGCAGCCCAAAGGGAGGCAACAATAGATATCTCTGGTGTCTCCTCCCCACCCCACCTTTTCCAAGGGAGAATCTGATTCCTGCTGAAAAGGGAAGCATGAAGTTGGGCCCAGAGGCTGGCCACTACTCTGTTTTCCTCAGAGAGAGGGGGTACTGGGCTAGAATTATATCTGTTTCCTTATTTATTGCCATTCTAGGGGAAGTAATTTTAAAGTTCAAGCTAAAATCCCAATTGCTGTTTTGTAACAGGGATGGGGGTTTATATTCAAGATGACTCCCTCCCCACAAAATACTAGTTCTATGATGAACACACATAGCAAATAGCAAAGAAAGCCATTTACCCAAGTTGATAGTAAAACAGAAATCAGAAAAAGTAAATAAATGAGAATATATACCAGAAGCATATACAAAGTGAATGAGTTCTCCCTCTGGAGATAGATTAAGGATTACAAGCACTCATGCTTTCTTTCTCTCCTCCACTAGTTTGGGTCTCTGAAATGATGAGTAGAGAAAGGGAAGAAAGGCCAAGTGCTTGCTCACTGGATGGATCAAGGTTCTCTCTAGGAGCAAGATAACTTAGTTCAACCAAGAAAGAGAGTCCCAGATCTCATCCAGAGGTGAAATTCCCTGAAGTGTCTGGTGCAGTTAGCTGGGGATAGGGCCATGATGGACAATGCCAGTTCCTTTCATGTCAGCTTCTTCCCAGAGTCTTTCTCCTCTCAGAGGGGCTAAAAAGAGGTTGGCATCTTGGATGTCCTCTCTCAAAGCCGGAAGTCACTGGAAGAGACTGGATCACTCTTCTCTCAAAGTCTCACCAAATGTTACCCCTCACAGGGAAATATTTAGAGTGGGCTCCATAACTTTTAGAATAAAAGTTAAACTGGCTAGTGCCAAATAAGTCTAAATGCTATATATGGATAACTCTCCAAAGTGTTTTCTTTCTTTGATCTTTAATATTTTCCCAGAAAAAGAGCTGTCACATCTGCTCTGTGGCCATCTGCTTTATTACTATGTGATTTTGGACACATCATTTTGTTTTCTCCTCAGTTTCTTTCATGAAATGAGACAGTTGATTTCTGTGGTCTCTAAAAACTAAAATCTTATGATCCCATGATCTTCTCACCTTAGTAATCATATCAACCAACTTTCTCCATCCTGTCCAATGTGAGAAGCAGTGAAGTATAGTGGGAAAAAATAGTGGACTGGGAGTCAGGAACTCTGGGTTCTGGTCCTGCCTATAATACTAAACTACTCTATGAATGTGGAAAGACAAAATCTCTTCTCATATTTACAACAGTGGAGTTGGATCCTCAGCTGCCAAAGTGGGCAGCCGCCGACGTTATTTGTTTTCTTGCTAACACTTCTGATGCTGATGATGGGTCCCTAGTGATGCTACCTTGGTTCATCTAGTCTAATTTAAAGGTCTCCTGTCTCTCTAACATTCTATGATGCTAGGTTTGACCTCGCAATTCAGTAGGGGGTATACTTGAGGTGCTGAAGTAGACATCTCTTGGGTTGGCCATGCTGAGAATAACTGATCATTGCTATTTTCTCAGGTCCAACAGGACTTCAGTTGAGCACTTCAGTTGGACTTCAGTTAAAGGGGCTGGGATAGAATTTCCAAGGATTCACATCATGGTGTGTTTATTGAAGGCTTCCATCCCAGTTCATAGAATATAACTTGTAGAGTTCAAAGAAATGTGAAGGGGGAAATTCTGTCTAAGAAAATGCTTCCCAGCTGTTTGGGGGAGGCCAAGAGATGCATGCTCATTAGCATTCCCTACACTGCAGGGCCAAGATTGGGAAGAAGGGGTAGGAAAAAATTGTCCAACTTTTGACCCCAACCCCAAATCACCCAAAATGCTTTGTTTATGGAGTGACCAGAACTGGAAGAGGACGGATATCTGGGAGGCCCTATGTGCCTCTGGCACATCAGTTGGCAATGTTTCACTGGGGCAACATGGTAGGACGGAGATGCTGAAGGATCTAAGAAGGAAACAGAAGGAAAAGTGCTTGGGGGGTGGGTGCAAAATGGCAACCTAGATTTTGGCTCTGGGGTTACCTTAGAACCTCCTGAGAGCTGCTGTTCTTCTTGTAAACTTAGCTACTGCTGGTTTCATTTGTCCAGCAGCTCTGGGCCTTTGCAAACAAAGCAGATCAGCCTAGGGGAGCAGCATGGGGCCTGCAGCTGCGGGTACATGTTGGAACGTGAGCTCAGAGAGTGTGCAAAAAGACCTTATGCTCTTCCTCTTCCTCCTTTAAACAAACTGTAAAAAGAGCCTGCATTTGGCAGAAATGAAGCAAAGCACCAGAAAAACACAGGAGTAGGAAAGAAGCCAGACACAACCTTCCAGGCAACCTTCCTCAATAGCCTAGGGAAGGGAAAGGCCCCAAATGACTGTGAGCTGATGACCACATATGGACAAGAGATCAAATTGGTCAGGGTTCCAGGAACAACTCTGTACTAATGTCTTACGGCTGGGAGAGGAATAGGGGGAGGGGGAGGGAGCTTAATAGTGTCCTTTAAGCCTCTAAAGGGGCAATGGATAGAGAACAGTGATCAACTTAGCTCCCATTGAAACATCTGTTCCAGCATCTTACACCTCTCTGTTGCTTCAAGTTCATCAGTTTGATTTCTCCTATGCACTAGACCATATATTAACTTGTAATTAGAATTATTTGTGTACCAGTCTCTTGTAAAGTGCTTAGCACACAGTAGGCACTTAAATGCTTATTCCATTGTATACCAACCTTAACTCATTGGGAAGCAACTTGGGAGCAGACAGGCCCTGTGCCTGTTATCATCGTTTTTCCCCCCAGAACCTTGTAGATAGTAGGTGTTTAATTAATGATCATTGAATTGGATTGAATCAAGTCAAATTTAATCTCTAATCCTCTTCCCTTAAAACTTTAGGGGTACATATGTATTCTGTTCCTACTGAGGCCATAACTATAGAAGCTGAGCTGCCATTTTGGCACAGGGTTGGATAGAGAATGAGCAGGTCTTGGTATCTTAATTCAGTTGGGTTTTTTCAGTTGTGTCCTACTCTCTGTGACCCCATTTGGGGTTTACTTGGCAGAAATACTCTAGTGGCTTGTCATTTCATTCTTTAGCTTTTAAAAATTCTTTTTAATTTTTTGGAGGCAATCAGAGTTAAGTGTTTTGCCCAGGGTCACACGAGCTAGTAAGTGTCTGAGGCTGGATTTGAACTCAGGTACTTCAGACTACAGGGCTGGTGCTCTATCCACTCTGCCACCTAGCTGCTCCTCCAGCTCATTTTACAGATGAGGAGACTGAGGCAAATGGGGTTAGGTGACTTGCCCAGGGTCATGCAGCTAGTGTCTGAGGCCAGATTTGAACTCAGGAAGATGAGTCTTCCTGACTCCAGGCCCAGAACTCTGTGCCATCTAGCTATCTAGACTCAAAGATGGAGGCACTAGGCTTTCCTTCACTATAGCTTTAATAGCATGAACAGTAATATTAGTTTAATGCTTGTTGAATGCCCAACCTCAGTAGCTTTAGGAGAGACTTCTATCAATTAGGTCTAAGTATGGTCACAGTCCTGCTCAGGTGAAGGAGGACAGTTATCTTTTCTCCACACTAGACCAAGGGTGACATGGGAACTAGACAGAAATTACTTAGCTGAAGTTCTCAGGGACTCAGTGGGTAATGTCTGGGTCACCCTATATTCTCCATGGTTAATTACAGGCTGAGAGATGGAGTAAACTGAGCCTTAGTACAGAATTTAGAGTCTCATTTAGAATCTAATGAACTACCTCTCTCCTCCTCCAATGCACACCCCACCAACACCTTTCTCTCTTTCTCCCACGACATCCCATGTCATGGATTTTGAATTTAACCAGGCTCCCCTAGAGTAGGAGTCAGCCATCAAATCATAAAGATTTCATCCAATTCTCCCATTTCCCTCAAATGTCTCCTTGTGACCGAATATACTTCTATGCCTTACTTCCTGTCCTCAAGCCCTAAATGCTCACCAGTGCAGCTGTTGTGCAGCTGGCGGCCCCCCAGTCACCTCCCACCCCCACAACCTCCATTCCCCAACTGAAGGAGGCTCAGGACGGAAGGTGCTACATCAATGTAAGACATTGTTATCGTTTCGCTCCCCCTCCGCCATCTAGGACCAGCTGTTTGTCCTCTGGCGCCTACAAAATCAAAACACCTGCCTTCCAGATGTTTGTGCTACAGAAAGCCCCAGAGAGGGCTGGCAGGTATTTCATTTGGGAATAGCACTAGTTAGAAATGGAAAAAAAACTTGGAAAGGTCATCTTATCCATGCCCCTGCCATACAAAGGCATAGACCCAAACTAGCTGAAAATACTCTCATCAGTGGCACTCCCCAGAAAAGCTGATGCGATTTCCCTTGCCTCTCTGTTTCGGGGCCTAACTCCATCCTCTTTTTTAAAATTTCTAACTTAATGGTTTAAGCTATCAGTCAACAAAACTCACCTTCTTCCCTCCAGCTAGCAGTCTTCAAGTGGCTTTTTGCCACCAAACCCTCATGGGGTCAGTGACCTTGAGCTGGAAGGTCCTTTACAGATTGCCTGGTCCATTCCCTTCATTTTGCAAATGAGGAACAGAGGTCCCTAGCTGTTAAACAGCTTTCTCAAAGTGACCTAGGTAGCAAATGCCTAGAATTCAAACCTAAAGCTTCTGATGCTGAATCTAGTATTTTCCACCATAACATACAATCTCTCCTGGCCACTTTTGACACTCAGTAGCTGATTCACACTCCTCTGACCTTCTGTTCAGTTGTGCTTTGGGGGCACCCTAGAATATTGGGGAAAGGAAGAGGCCAGTGTTGGTGAGGTAAGGAGACAGAAGAGATGTAGCTGGGTGGCACTGTGCTGTCAGTAGATCTGAGTTTGAATCCTGTATTGGACACCAGTCATGTGACCCTGGGCGAGACATTTAGCTTTTCAGTACCCTTGGAAGCTCTCTAAGACTAGCAATTTCTTGTTTTTAATTTATCTATCTATCTGTCTGTCTGTCTGTCTATCTATCTTTAATTTACAATATTCAGTTCTACAAGCTTTTGAGTTTTAAATTTTCTCCCCCTCCCTCCCCTTCCCTTTCTCCTCTCCCCTCCCCAAGACAGCATGCAATCTGACATAGGCTCTACATATATATTCATATTAAACTTATTTTTACATTAGTCATGTTGTAAAGAAGAATTATAACCAATTGAATGAACCATGAGAAAGAAGAAACAAAACAAAACAAAAAAAGAGAGAAAATGAATAACATGCTTCCATCTGCATTCAGACTCCATAGTTCTTTCTCTGGATGTGGAGGGCATTTTCCATCATGAGACTTGGAGTTGTCTTAGAACCTTGCATTGCCGAGAAGAGCCAAGTCTATCAAAATCAGTCACTGAACAATGTGGCTGTAACTGTGTACAATGTTCTCCTGGTTCTGCTCACTTCACTCAGCATCAGTTCATTTGAGTAAGACTAGCAATTTCAAAGGAGGTTCAATTGTACATTGGTAGAGGAAGTTTCTCATTGGGAATTGCTTCTATACCAACACTTTTCAAACTTTTTGGTCTCAGGACTTTTAAAAATTATTGAGAACCTCCGCCATAAGTTTCTCAGGACTCTTAAAAATTATTGAGCAAACCCCTCATAAGTTTTTGTTTAAGTGGGTTAAATCTATCAATATTTACCATGTTAGAAGTTAAAATGTCTTTGTATTATTATGGACATAGGTATAATCTTTCTAGTAGTGTTCCATTCATTCCCATCCTGCCTGTAGTTCTTTGTGCACAGACACAATGCAGTGGGTGGTTCTCCTGGAAGTTTGGGACCGGGAACATGTTTATTCTTCCCCTTCCCCTTTGTTTTTAGCTCTTTTGTGTGTTAGTTTTTTCTATTAAAATTTAAGCTCCTGGAGAGCAGGGACTGTCTTTCTTTTTGCTTGTATTTGTCCTTCTGACATTAGCACAGTGTCTGGCACACAATAGATGTTTAATAAATGCTTGATGTTTTTCTCCCTCCCTCCTATGCTTTTAAAGCCCAGATTCCTTTGCTATCCATTGACTGGGTATTGCCATTCCCTTTCACCGAAGGTTCACTGAACTCTAAAATTCCTTCTTGAAGTGCATGTGGTTCCTAGGACCAGGTTTGGAGGTTTTCCAGGGCAGTGCCAGGGGCACAGCAGACTTAGATGTTTCGCTTACATCAAAGGCAAGCTGATAGCATAAGGCTACAGGCTCTGCTTAATCCCGGTGTGGGCCTCCTATAGCCCTTGGGACATGCCTTGCACATAGTAGGCACTCAGTATTTATTAATGAACGATTGCCTGAAGGAGCCAGAGAGAAAGCGGGAGATACAAGCTCCTCCACTGTGCCTAGCATCTGGATGGAAACCTGAACAATGTCATTGATCATTCAATGTTCCCTAATGTCCAGATGTTTGACATCAGATACATGTAACCATAGTTCCTGTCTTTGAGATGCTCATATTCTACTGGGAGGGGAGAGAGGAACAAATTAAGCTAAGTAAAAGCACAAGGAAGAGAAAGAGAGAAATATGACTTCAGCTATCATGGGTCTGCTGTGGGAGGTACAATGAGGGTTAAAAACTGTCCTTGGCCAAGGGACATCTGGGGCCAGCGCCAAAGGAGGTGAGTGTACTGTATGACCTTCCCTGGAGATCTGAGGGTCACTAAGATTTCTTTTCTGAGGGAACAAAGTTCACATTGCCCCTTGTCTTAGGAGCTGGTGGAAACATCTGAAGTAAACAGCTTATTGACTGCTGTGAATTTAAAGCACCCCTGGCATCTTCTCTGTAGCTCTTAATGAGTTAATGATGACAGAGGTGGCTGCTGGGTTTCTGGGACATTAAGTACTGAGATGGGAGGCAGAGAATGAATCTTCCTTTCTGAAGGAGACAAGTTGGGTTAGGCAGGGATGTTTTAAATGACTGAAGCTGGGGAGGTAGGCTTCCAAAGCTGGGGACCCGTTATTCTCTAGCTGATGAGTTACTGGAGTTATGGAGGCGACCGACTCAGAGATAGACAAAGGTGACTGAGAGAGATTACTAGATTCCTCTGGATCCAGTAATCCCAAGTCTCATTAGAAAGACAGAGCTTTGTTTAAACCAGTGGTCTTCAGACTCTGGATCCCTGGAAGTTTCCAGTAGCTTTGCAATCTGCCTTTAGTTTTTGTCTCCCAGATGCATCTTCCCTTGACTCTTTCATGTAACTCTGAGACAAGGAAGTTGAATTAAAAACAGTGGGTGGATGAGAAGGAAAAGTGATCACATTTTGTGTGGGAGTGTAATGTTGTGGAAAGAGCCCTGTCTTAAGTGAGGAAAGCTTTCTTTTCTGTTTGTTGATCTCCGTAGACTTTCTATATGACTTTAGCTAAGTCCCTTTGCCTTTCTAGACCCTACTTTACCTATATGCCAGAGTTTCTTAATCTGGGGTCCATAAACAAAAAAAAAAAGAAAAATTTCAAAACCTATATTTCAATATAATTCATAATCCTATGTAGTTTATATTATTTCTTTACAAGTATTATTCCAAGAAGGGGTCTATAGATTTCTCCAGACTTTCAAAGGGGTCCAAGGTACCAAAAAGGTTGAATGCTGGCTAGATGTAAAATAGAGGGACTCTACTCTGAGATGCCAGTTAGGCTCTAACGTTTCATGTCCCAACACAGAATTTGAAGCCAGGAATTGTTCACCTGAGAATGAGCCATTAATGTGGGCCTCTGTAAATTACGTGCAAATCATATGCAAATGTACCCAGTAACCCAACTAACTAGATCCAGGCCGAGGAAATAGGAACCTTCAGGGAAAGCCTAGTGGGGACAGGTCGGAGAGGCAGTCTTGCTTCCCTTTTCCCAGAGCCTCTCCTGGCCCAGCTGACCCAGGGGTTTGGGCTGTGGCTCTTTCTGTTGACCTCTGGCTCCTAGGCCTACTTAGCAAGGGGACAAGCTATTGATTCTGGCCAACAGAAAGGAAATAATAAATGACCAAAATAAAAGGAAGTTTCCTTCACTTCCCTTTCCCCATAGTCCCCTCCTCCCCAAACTCACTGGGGACTGAGCAAAGGTCCTTTGGGTTTCGTGCTGACTTTATGGGGCCAATATGTTAAGGGATCATGATGAATACCTTGGGAAACCTTAATGCCAGACTTTAGAACAGCGCAGGGCTCTCCGAGTTCTTTTTAGAAAAGCCACATTTGCGAGCTCAGTGACCACTCAGTTCCACCAACACTCAGCTTCCGCTCAAACCCCAGAGGATTGCTATTTGGTGAGGGGTTTAGTTCTATAAACATTTATTAAGTGCCTGCTGTGTGCAAGTTATTGTGATAGGCAATGAAGATTCAAAGACCAAAATAAATCTGTCTGGCCCCACAGAGCTTATATTCTATAGGGGCTGGTTAAAAGGGTCCACACGATAGTTACACAAGTAAGTCAGTTAGTCAATAAACATTTATTAAGTACCTACTGTGTGCCACACACTGTGCTAAATGCTGAGAATACAAATAAGGGCAAAAGATAGTCCCTGACCTCAAGGAACTTACGGAACTTACAAGCTAAGCAGAGGAGACAATGCATAAAAATAAGTTGAAAAGGTCGGGGGAGAGGGGAGGGGGATGATGAAGTCCTGTAGTCAGGCAGGAAATGATGAGTTGTCTGCCCTGGACCCCCTCTTTAAGAAGAAGGTCTTGGGAAAAGCTCTTCAATGTCCACCCTCTGTCTCATCTAGCTCCTCAATACTACCCTACCAAGAGGCAGCAAAGTACTGAAGAGGTGTTCATTTCAGAGTTGAGGTCATCTTGCAAGAAGATGAATTTCTGGAAACAATTATGAAGTCCAGATGAGTAGTCAGATGGGTAAGCAAATTTACAGTATGTACAAGATAATATAAATTTGAAAGAGAGAGAGAGAGAGAGAGAGAGAGGCAGAGAGAGACACAGAGAGAGAGAGAATGAATGCTAATAATTAGGGGATCTGGAAAGGCCTCATGTTCTCTGAAGGAATCTATGATGTAGAGATGAGGATAGAGGGTGCTACAAGTGTGGGGGTGAGGGTGGGCAGTACTTATGCAAAGGCATAGGGATAGGACATAGGATATCATGTAATGAGAACAGCTAGCATATGAGTTTGACTAGTGTAGAGAGTGTGTGAAGGGGCAGTTATATGAAATAAGATGGGAAGGGTTGAGCTTGTGTTTCCAAGTAAAAGCATCACCAGGGCGGGTAGGTGCTTTTGAATGAGCACTTAATAAATACTGACAACGATCATGGGAGCCAGTGATGCTGGAAGGCACACACCCAGCTCTTGTCCCAAATGAGAAAAGGTCAATACCTGCAGCATCTATACAGTTTGTACCTGGGGATCAAGACCCTGAAAGATGTGACTTTGGGGGAGGAAGTGGCTCAGAGAATATTCCTTGGTACGTGACATGTTCTAAGCTTGTCCCCAATTTGTCATCACGGTCCCTCTGGCAGGTCCTCATGTCCCAACTTCTGGATAGTAGGCAACATGATTAGGAACACGTATGCACACACACATACATGCCTCAAGGCTACAAAGACCACCATTTTGCCATTTCCAGTTGGGAGACAGCAGGGAGAGCAAATAAATGACACACACAAGGGATATGGTCAGGATCATGAGATCATGGCACTGTCCTGTTCCAGAATCTGTATTGGCTTTCCACTGCCTCATGAAAGTGCAGACTCCTTAGCTCGGCACTTCATGCTCAGAACCACAGCATAGAAAGGTTTCGCCTTCTGATGCAAAGTGAAGTGCTCAGAACCAGGAGAACATTGTACACAGTAACAGCAATATTGTATGATGGTCAGCTATGGAAGGCTTAGCTATTCTCAGTAATACAAAGATTCAAGATAATTCCAAAGGACTCATGATGAAAAATACTGTCCACCTCTTTTTTCTTCTTCCTTCCTTCCTTC
>JAQQSZ010008468.1:0-13034 GCA_028646595.1 Phalanger gymnotis | reverse complement strand
GGGCTTTCTGGGCCTGGAGTCTTTTTGTCAAGATGTTGGAATGGGGAGGCTGGTTCAAGTTTTTGCTGCGGTGGGGCCTAAATAAATTTCTTGTTGTTTTCTCCTTAGAGAATCTCTCATACCTTGCGATTTCGGACCATTCAAACATATACATGATTATATTTGAGATCATAAATTCGGCCTTCCTACTACATAGGGTGTTAATAGTTCAATCAATAAATCAACACACATTCATTCAGCATGTATATATTTGATACTGTGCTAAGTTACTGGGATACACAAAGGTAAAAAAAGAAAAGAAAAAACAGCACCTTCTTTCAAGAAATTTGCATTCTAATTAGAAAGATTTTATGTGTGTGTTTACTTAATAATTGATAAATTTATGTAGATTATATATATTGTACATATATTTATATAGATTATATTTGTGTGTATACTTACATAGAAAAGTAGCTAGTCTATATATATTTCTATAGATTATGTATATCTAGATTCTATGTAGATAATTGTATATTTATAAAATTCTATATTTTATATATTTATATAGATTGAACATATATAATATACATATTTAATATACACACACACATACTATGTAAAATACCTACAGATTAGATGCTAAGTAAACTTAGAGGAGGAAGGCACTAGCATCTGGCAGGAGGATTGGGAAAAGATTCCCACAGAAGGTACCACTTGAACTGAATTTTGAAGAAAGTCAGAGATTCTCAGAGTCAGAGCTGGGGAGGAAGAGCTTACCAGACATGGGAGACAACCCAACTGTAGCAACAGCAAGTAATTAAGTATGTCACATGAAGAGAGGAAGAACGTGGAAGAAGACCGGAAAGATATGAAGAGGCCATGTTGTGAAGAACTTAAAATGCCAATTGGAGGATTAGTAATAGTGAACCAATTGAGTTTATTTAATAGGGAAGATTGACATGTTTCATACCTACACTTTGGGAAAATTACTTTGGTAAATGTATGGAGGACATGTTGGAATGGGGAAGAGACTTGATACTGGAGCCAAATAGGAGGCTGTTGAAATAGTTTAAGCAAATGAGTGATGAAAGCCTGAACTAGGGTGGTGGCTATGTGGATGTAGAGAAGGGGGTATCTCTAAGAGATGTTTTGGAGATAGAAGATTTGGGAACTGGTTTTATATATGAAGTAAATGAGAATGAGAAGGTGATGCCGAGATTGTGAAGCTAGGTGACTAGTGCCTTTGACAGTAGGAAGAGGGGTGGGGAGATAATCAATTCTGTTTTGGACATGTTAAGTTTAATATTCCTGCAGATTATCTAATTGGAAATATCTAACAGGGAGTGATATGGGACTACAAATGTGGAGGAAAAACTAGGGCTTGATATTTAGATCTGGTAGTTATCTGCATAGAGATGATCCTTGAACCCAACAGAGCTTATGAGGTTGCTGAGAGAGTATAGAGAGGAGAGAAGGGCTCAGCTTGATTTGATCCAAGACAGCAGAGAGGACAGAGGGGTGGTCAGATTAAGTATGAGAGAAAACAGAGAGTAGGGTCATGAAAATCCAGAGTGGAGGAAATATCTAAAATGAGAAGTGGTCAATGTTTAATGCTGAGGATTGAGAAGAGCTCTTTAGATTTGACAATTAACTTGGAAATTTTGGAGAGAGGAATTTCACTTGAATGATGAGGTTAGAATTTAGATTACAGGGACTTGAGAAGAAGGGGAGAGGAAGTGATGGTACTGAATTGAAGACAGCTTTTTCAAGGAGTTAAGGTGAGAAAGGGAAGATAGAGATGTAGGATGATAGCTAACAGGTATAGTGGAATCTAATGGAGATTTTTTTTAAGGAAAGAGGAAAGTTTGACATGTTTGTAAGCAGCAAAGAGATCTAGTAGATAAGGAGAGATTAAAGATAGGGGAGAGAGAGAGAGAGAGAGAGAGAGAGAGAGAGAGAGAGAATGGATAGTTTAGGCAGTCTGTTAGAAAAGACAGGAAAAGATGGGATGAAGAGTATGTCTACAGGGGTTGGTCTTGGCAAGGAGTAGGGCTACTTTTCTCTTCAGAAAGTGGAGTAAAGAAAGAAATGATGAAGTGGTGTGTGGGTGGGTGTGTAGGGAAGACTGGCTAATAGGGGACAGTCCTTAAAGCATGTATAGACATCCTTTGTCTGCTACCAGTACTGAGCATGCCTGCTCTTAATCCAAAGAGTCTGAGGATGAGAATGGTGTGTTGAGTGGGAAAGAATCAGCTCAAGTAGTAGAAAGATGGTGTTGCTGCAGTGAAGATCCAGTTGAGGCTGGATAACATAAATTGGTAGTGCATCCACTTGTCACAACTGTAGGAATTCTTTCACCACCATTCAATAGCATATGAGTAGAAATAAAGGAGGTGGATGGTGTAGAGTTACCTGAGGTTGAGGTTTTTGGTGAGACATGAATAGCAGTAGGATGATGGAACAAGGAATGTGGTCATAGACAACAATGGAGGTTCGCCAAGTGGTGAAGTAAGAAAGTATAGCCAGCACACACTTCACTTTGGTCTGTTCAATGTCCCATTTGCCTGAATAGGAGGCAGCCTTCTCATGACCTGTGTGACTTTAGAAAGTCACTTTACCTTCTGGGTTTTGGTTCTCTTATTTGTAAGACAACTGGGGATAGAAGAGGTGCTCTGAGGTTCTTCACTAATTTTCTATGTCCTATGAAGTTAGGAAAGTTTTAGTCTCCCAAATAATTTCCTTAGTGGGTATACTATGGTTTTCAAACGTTCATATCATGTTTAAATTTTTTTAAATCAGCTTTAATCAGTTGCAGAAATAATGCATCCTTTGAGAAGGACCGCATTCATAGCAAGGAGTGATTTGCCTTTATTAAAGAAAGACATTTGAAATTTAGTGTGGGAATAGAGATGACATGTTAATAGTTATACTCCCAGCTATTGTAAATCATCATGGGAATCTCTTCCTGATAAAGGTTTAAGAAGTGCAGGGAGTAGATTGAAAGTGAATTAACATTATCCTGAAAAATTAAACCATTACAATTTATAAAATTTTCACATAAATAAGAGCTGGTAACAATAGATGGTTTTAAAACAAATGTGGCTGATGAATTGACATGTTCTGAAGTATGTAGATTTTTTGCTGCTAAATGGATCTGATTATATAGTATCTTTGTTACTTTCCATATTTATCCTGGTATTTCTTTACATAAGCTTAGGATAGATGTATATTCTTTTTTGATCCGGACTTGTGATTTCAGCAGTGCACGGAAATCCTGGTTTTTCAAACTCTCTGCCCTATTGACATTCAGCAACTCACCTATAACACTCTTAGATTTCCCTGGGATGTTAAGAAGTTAAATGCCTCGTTCATGATCACACAGTTAATATGTGTCTGAATGTGATTTAAACCCAGGTCTTCTTTACGTCAAGGCCAGCTTTGTATTCATAATGCCACACTGCCTCTCATCTGTATTTTGTGTGTGTGTGTGTGTGTGTGTAACACATATATATATACACACCCTGTAAAATACCAGAGATAGAGACTAGATCTATATTTCATTGATATAGTGAACTCCCTCTAACAATGGCACCCTAGGATACTAAGAGATCATAAGTTTCCCATTATTTCACAACTACTATGTGTCAAGAGATAGAGTATGATTCCAGGTTTTCCTGGTTTCAAGGCCAACTCTCTATCTAGTCTACCACATCGCCTCTCACGTAAAGTATAAAATGGCTAAAAAATCACAGAATCTGAGTTAGAACTAAGCCCTACACACAAAGAATTTGCACCTGTAATCTACCCAATAGTGATCATCCAACCTTTGCTTGAAGACATTTGAGGAGGGGGAACCTGCCACATCTTAAGACAGGCAGCCTACTCCATTCTGGACAGCTCTAATTGTCAGGAGTTTTCCCTGACACCAAACCTAAATTTGTCTCTTTGCAGCTTCCACCTGTGGTTCCTGGTTCTACCTTCTGGGGTCAAATAGAACAAATCAAATCTTTCTTCTATGTGACCGCCCTTCACATACTTGAAGGCATTTATAAGGTCTCTTTAAGCCTTGTCTTGTCTAGGATAAACATCCCTAGTTCTTTCAACCCATCCTCATATGACTGAGGTCTGATGAGAACACGATACAGTGAGACTGTTGTTTCTTTGTTCTTAGAAGCTGTGGTCCTCTTAATGTAACCTAAAATTGCATTAGTTTTTTGAATGCTGCATCACACTGCTGATTCATACTGAGCCTGCAGAATACCAAAACCCCCAGGTTTTTTTCCTTCTGCCAAATGCCATTTTATTTAAATTCACCTAATATTTTTTCCACCTCATATACCAAAAGGTACTGTAAGGAGATATACAAAGAAATAAGACAAGCTATGCTGTCAAAGAACTTAGAGTCTCATAAAGGAACATCTATACCTCCAATATAGTGTAGAACCTAAGTGCCTAGAAGATTTATACAATGCTGAGAGATTCCAGGAAAGAAGAATCACTTCTCACTGTGATCTGCATTGGCTGTGTAAAGGCTTTTAGGAATGACCTTGAATTGAATAAACTGAGTTGTGATAGGTAGGATTTTAATGACAGAATTTAGTGGTAAGGATATGTGACATTGCAGGTATAGAACAAAGTTAAAATCTGGAGGAAAAATGTAGGATATGTTTGTGGGATAGTGAGAAATCCAATTTGGTGGGATTATAGATTAAGTAAAGATGTGAAAGGATTAGGTGAGATGAGAAACATGATACAGTGGACATAACACCTAGAGGCAATGTAGTATGGGGGTTAAAAAAAGTTAAACTAAGAGAGTGAAGGCATTGGTTCCACCATTACTGCTGCCTTGCTTTGTAACCCCGGGCAAAGAAAGGGCATATCATAGTCAAAATGATTTTCCCTGTCTGAAAAATAGGGATATCTTCTATGCCTACCATCATGAAGGATCAATTAATGATTAAGTGCCTACTATATTGTTGTTGTTTAGTCATTTCAGTTGTGTCCAACTCTTCATGAACCCGTTTGGGGTTTCCTTGGCAAAAATACTGGTCTAGTTTGCCATTTTCTTCTCCAGCTCATTTTACCAATGAAAAAACTGAGGCAAATAGGGTTAAGTGATTTGCCCCAGGTCACACAGCTAGGAAGTGTCTGAGGCTAGATTTAAACTTAGGAAGATGAGTCTTCCTGACTCCAGGCTGGCCATCTATCCTTTCTACCACCTAGCTACCCAAGTAGTACAAGTTTAAAGGTGAAATAGCCCCTGCTTTCAAAGAGCTAAGATACTATTGAAGTTGGGGAATGGGTTAGGGAGGGTGGAGATACATGTTTACAGATAAGTAAAAGCATATTTACAAAAATACACATTGACTTCTGTAGGGAGTGCCAACAACTAGGAGGAATCAGGAAGGGCCCTTTCAAGGAAGTTGTGTTTGAACTGAGCTATGAAGGAAGAAAAAAGGATCTGAAGAAACAGGGGAAACACTATGTAAGGACATTATGGGGTAAAATAGTATCCTACAAAGGAAAGGAGAAAGAAGGACCACAGAACTCCTAGAGATAAGAAATAAATTTAAGCTTTTTCTTGAAAAGTTTAGCTGGATGCTCTGAGGAGGAAGCAGCTGCTTGCTCTTCAAGCAAAAATGAAGTAGATTCATAGATGTTGGCAGGGGAAGTTTCAGCCAGTAAGGGTCAGAGGAAGAAGGGAAGAGCAGTGTTGATTGGTGACTCCCTGAGGCAACTATTTGATGACCTGTTAGCAACAATCGAAAAATCTGCTGTCTTCCCACAGTATGTAACCAAAATTTGACAGAGAACTTTCCCAGATTTGTCAGATGGGTTGACTGCTACCCACTTTCCATGATTCATATGAGCACAAAGTATTCTACCAGAAGGAACCTAGAAATCAGTGCCAAATATTGTGAAGTCTTGGGCAAGAAACTGAAGAAAATAGTTCTACAAGTGTTCTTTTTGTCACTTACATCCATTGAAGGCAAGGAATGCAAAGAGAAAAGCAGTTTGGGGAATAAATTTTAGGTTAAAAAGATGATGTCTGAGAATGGAATTTTAATGTCTGCACTATGACAAAATATAGGAATGATACACTCCTGACCAAGGATGGAATGTACCTAATAAGGCTTAGGAAGAAGGTATTTGTCTGTTGTCTTGCAAATCTAATCAAAAGAGCTTTAAATTAAAAGGGAATGGGGAAGGGGAAAATTCCTTTTACATATATATATATATATATATATATATATATATATATATATATCTATTAAGCTAGACCCCCATGGAGAGTGGTCACAAGCAAGTACCAGAAGTACCCAAGAATTTCATGAGGCCAAAATCCAAGAATGGATTTAGTAGTAAAATTCTTGACTTTAATATCTATATGCAAATTGAAGGAGCTAGTTGGCACATTGGATAGAACCCTGAGCTTGGAGTCAGTAAAACCTGAGTTCAAATCCAGCCTCAGATATATACTAGCTGTGTGACACTGGGCAAGTCACTTAACATCTTTTTGCCTCAGTTTCTTCACCTGTGAAATGAAGATAATAAAAGCACCTACCACTCAGTTATGAGGATCAAATGAGATAATTTTAAAGTGTTTGGCATGTAGTAAGCACTCTATCTATCTATCTATCTATCTATCTATCTATCTATCTATCTATCTATCTTCAATAAGTGAAATGAACAAGATGTCCTAATTAAAGGAAGCAAGTTTGGCTTAAGAATAGCTATCATTGAGACTTAGCTATGGAACAATATGAAATACTCAAAACAGTTGGAAAAAGTGAAGGATTATGGCATGGCAAAAGAACATTGTGGATTAAGAAGATATGTTCACATTAGAAAATCTAGAAACTGGAGAAGGGAAGCATGGTGCAGAATATTTGGAAGCAAAGGTCAATGGAGGCAGAAAGAGAAGTGATATTTTCATTACTGGCATACCTACACAGAGAAAGAATATGAAGCCAGGAAACATGTCACAAGCCTGCCATATAGGTAGAATACATTAGTAATGGGAAACTTCAGTTATCTGGACATTTTCTTGAATTCTTAATGCCAAAAGCAGAGCACTTTATATTTTCTTTTTACTTACCTGAATAAAAATGTTTTACCTGAAAAGGTGGAGAAACCAATATGGAAAATACTATATTTTGGGTGTTATTCTCTTTACAAATCTTAGGAAATTCTTAATGAGAATGTTTGCTGAACTGAAAAAGATAGGCACCTTGGTGATGACAGAAGCAGAATGTGAAAAACTACTCTTTCTTAGATTTTCTTATAGAGAAGAAGAAGGAGAGCTATCTTTTTAGGGAACAGATTTCAGAGTGCTCAGAAAGGATAGGTAAGATCTCATGCCATAAAATTCTACAGAGGATGTCCACCCAGAAAGAATTGGAATCTCTCAAGAATAGAATTTTTGAAGATACAAAGACAAAACTCCATTAAGGAGAAAAAATAGGAATGGTCTGAAGAGACCAGCATGGACACATGAGAAATTTACCCATCAACTTAGACACATACTGTTGATGGAAATAAAAGCAGGCAACAATAGGAGGAATATGAAAGTATAGCTTGACACTTTGCAAGTAGCTTCAGGAGTGCTAAAGTTCAACAAGAGCTTTGACTGACAAGGAAAGCAGACAACAATAAAAGGGACAATTAGTGATATTGAGAAAAGAAGAGGAACAAGGAAAGGACAGGACCTGTCCCCAGGATAGATGGAAATGATGATATCTGGTGACATAAAGAAAGCATATCTGCTCAATTTTGCTTCAGAAAGAATGATCTTTGAAATGAAAAAGGCAAAATAAAAAATTCATAAAAGGCAGTAGATATTTAAGATAAGTAAATAGAGAGTATTTCTTTGCCTTTGATCTTCCAAGTCACTTAACCCAGAAGAATTCTTCACCCTTGGGTGCAGAAGAAGCTGTTAGATGTCATTGTTGAGCCACATAAGGTCAGGTGTCCCAAATTTCCACAAAGGACTAAAGTGAGATTTGTGAAAAAACAGCTTAATTTTTATTATTGACAAAATTTTGGAGAGTGTGATACAGTTAGTAAACATTTCTAAAAGTGAGCAACAGTCACAAAGAGTCAACATATGGCTTCATTAACAAGAGGAATGTCCTTTTTTGACAAGGTTAGTACCATAGATATACCTAGATTTTAGCTAATTATTTAATAATTACCATCCTGTTGATCTTGCAGAACAGATGGACAGATGTTGGCTGGACAATTGTATAGTTGGATGATTAAGACTTAGTTGAATGGCCTACCTTTAAGCTAATTTTTAATTTTATTTAAAACATGACAACTAGGTGGCACATTAGAGCGCCAATCCTGGAACCAGGAAGACTTATCTTTCTGAGTTCACATCCAGCCTCAGACACTTAGTAGCTGTGTAACCCCGGACAATTCACTTAACCCTGTTTGTCTTAGTTTCCTCGTTTGTAAAATGAGCTGGAGAAAAAGTGGCAAACTATTCCAGTATACTTTCCAAGAAAACCCCAAATGGGGTCACAAGGAGATGGATACAACTGAACAACAAAATTAATATTTTTGTGTCAGCTTGACATGAGGTCTCCTGTGACATCCCCCAGGGATCTGTGATGACCCTGTGCTGTTTTACGTTTTTTAAGTAACTTGAAGACATAGGTGTTGTGCTTACCAGATTTACGTTTAACACATTAGATGAGAGTCAGTATCCAAAACTATCTTGATAAGTCTACAATATGGGAGTGAATCTAATATGATGAATTCCATAGGAACAAATGTTAAGTATTATGCTAGCATTTAAAAAATCAGTTTCACAAGTAAAAGATGGGAAGCTAGGTAACTTTTTACCTTAAAAAGATTTGGGGGTTTTGGTGGATTTCAAGGTCTATATGAATAAATGGAGTAATATGGTAGCCCACCAAATGCTAATGCAGCATGAGCTGCATTAATAGAGGCATAGGAGTCCACGAATAATGAGTTATGACCGTCCCATTTTACTCTACTTTGGTCATTCTGTATTTGGAGCCTTGTGTTCTGTTCTGCGTACCACATTTGAGGGAAGACATCATTAAACTGGAGAATGTCCTGAGGAAAGAATCAGCATGATGAAGTTTATGCCATATAATTGAAGGAAATGGTGATATTTAGAATGGAGAAAACATGACTTGGGACAGAGGGCATATAATAGCTGTCATCGTATATTTGAAAAGCCCTATGGGTAACAAAAATACTTGTAGCAGCTCTTTTTTGTGGTGGCAAAGAATTTGACATTGAGGGGATGCCCATCAGTTGAGGAATGGCTGAACAAATTGTGGTATATGAATGTATTGGAATACTATTGTGCTGTAAGAAATGATGAGCAGGCAGATTTCAGAAAGACTTGGAAAGATGTACATAAACTGATGCTGAGTGAAGTGAGCAGAACCAGGAGAACACTGTACGAAGTAATAGTAACACAGTTCAATGATCAGCTGTGATAGACTTCACTCTTCTCAGCAATACAGTAATCCAAACAATTCTAAAAGACTCATGATGGAAAATGCTATCCACATCCAGAGAAAGAACTGTGGAGTCTGAATGCAGATGGAGGCAGACTGTTTTCACTTTTTTGTTATTTTTTTTTCTTGTGGTTTTCCCCTTTTGTTCTGATTCTTCTTTCATGACATGACTAGTGTGGAAGATTGTGCATGTATAACCTATATCAGATTGCTTGCTCTCTTGGGTGGGGGAGGGAAGGAAGGAAGGGAGAAAAATTTGGAACTCAAAATCTTATAAAAGTAAATGTCGATAACCATCTTTACATGTAATTGGAAAAATACTATTAAGTGGGGAAAAAAAGGAAAAATCATATGGAAGAGGGACTTGATTTGTTCTGCAAAATAACAGAACTAAGAGCAGAGGAAATTGAAAAGAGGAAAAACTTATGCTCAACATAAAAGAAAAGCTTTCTAACAAGTAGTGTTATTTCAAAGTGAAATAGGTTGCCTTTGAAGGAAGTGAGTTCACTTTCACTAGAGGACCATCTTCAAGCACATACTGGGTGTTAAAGAGTAAATTATTTTTCAGGCATGGGTTCTACTAGATGCCCACTACGGATCCTTCCAATTGTGAAATCCTATGAGTCTTTGAAAATTTTATCCCGGACATTTTTCAGTTCTGAAATTTTATGCTGTCTTATTACTTCCCCCACCCAACAAAAATCAGTACTCAACTGACAAGCTAATCATTAATCTCCTTTTTCAAATTGCTAGTTAATATAGTTGTACCTTTCCCCATGGAGTTCAACAGCAGTGATTCCCACTGTGTTAGGTTAAAGGCCCATTTATTCTTCTATACAGTTGTAACACCTCTGCTGTCCAGTAAACAAATCTATCAATCAGAGGGCCTGGAAAACATAGTACTCACTCTGGAGACGTCTAAATCATGAAGTATGTGTTTTCTTTCTTAGGTGATATAAAGGCAGGTGTTTTTAAAACGAGGATGTAAGGTAATCTGGGCAGAATGAAAATTTTGTCAAGTTTGTAGCTTGAGCAGTGAGCTATATCCTTGATCCTTTGTGACACTGCCCCAGGGCAGTAACATTGAGAAATTAACCATGCCAAAAGACCAATTTTTTTTAGAGTTCTTCTCACCCTACAATAGTGCAATGTTGATCTGCCATTGCAGTTATTAAATACCAACTGTTTTTTCTTGAGAATAGAAGAAAATCAGTAGTTTTCATTGTTAATAGTAGGTCACTTTTTGGCTCCTGATTTATGAAATTCAGTTTTAGGAAAATAGAGTTTTGTTTGCCTACTCAGTTAAATTCTTTCTTTGTTTTTCCTTTGGTTATCAAAATCTCTGCTTATGAAATATAATAGTTGCTCATTTTTATGTAGTGAGAGGAAGGTAGCTGATATAGTGGACAAGCTCTGGGCCTGAAGTCAAGAATCCAATTTCATCCAATTTCAAATCCAACCACAATCCCAAATAACTGCAATGCTGGGCAGGTCCCTTAACCTATGTATGCCTATAACAACAATGCTACTTGCAGCTGCTTTGCAGGTATAAGACCAATTATACCAGGACACAGGCGGGCTGCTAGCACAATTTCTTTGATCTGCTTTTCAAATCCTGTTAACATTACACTGCCTCAGTTTCCTCAACTATAAAATGAGGATTATGATAGCACTTACCTCACAGGGTTGTTGTGAGGATCAAATGAGACAGAAAGATTTGTAGTGTTCGGCACAGTGCCTGGCACCTATTAGATCCTATGTAAATATGAGCTCCTTTTCCCTACCCCTGTCCTAGTACCATCATTGACGTTTACAAAGGGTTTTAAGAATACTCATTGATATTTGGAGCTCCTAATGACCCCATGTTCATATTAAAATAATATTCTCTCTCATTGCAGTCCTGTATTCAATCACAAAGAAATATTTCTTAAGCACGTACAACATGTCTGAGATTGGGCTAGGTCTTGGGTTCTGATAAAAATGAAAATGCCTCAATGAATTTATATCCCTGGTGGGGCGCAAACAGGAAATCACATGTACACATGAATGTACAAAATATACACAAAGTAAATTAGAGGTAATTTTGGGAGGAGTCTGCTTATTATAACACATTCTATTAAGTGGGTTACATGTTGCGTCATGTATAGGTGAAAGTGGATAATTGAGCATTATGTGGTGTTTGAACTTTTTTTATTTTGGGCAAAGAGCAAGTATGACATGACTTTTAAAACAGTGCAATATTTTGGTTCAATTCACTAAGCATTTATTAAGTGACTAATACATGCCAAGTACATAGTAAATGTTGGAAACATAAAGACAAAAATGTAACAGCCTCTGTCCTCAAGGAGCTTATGTTCCATCATGTATCTCATACCAGTCCTCATTGTTCCTTTTATGCAGCAGCATCCTATTTGGGGCTCTTATCACTTCTTCACGCTGGTAGCCTTCTTCCTAACTGTCCTTTCTGCCTCTAACCTATTTTAGTTCACATTACTCCTGGTATAAGCTTCCTAATGTAGTGCTCTAATCAGTTCGTATCATTATCCTCTTCAAAAACCATCCTGAATAAAATTCCTCATCTGTCATTCAAGGCCTTCTACAACGTGTTTCCAACCTATTCTACTTGATTTTATCCCATTTCTCCCCTTGCCATATTCTATATTCCAGCAAAACTGGACTCTATCTGTAGTCTTCCTTCCAACCCAATATAAGCAAAATTCTATGGCAGATTTTTCTTGCATGTCTGTATCTGCCTATTAAAGTTCCTTTCTTCAAGGTCTCACTTGTGTCATATTCTTCTCAAAGCTTTTCTTAACCCCCTCTTTCCTTCCCAGGATGAAACTACTCTCTTCTTAAACTTCTCATAGCACTTTGTCTGGACCTGTTCCTTGCCCTAATCACATTTTCTCTTGTTTCGTAGTCATTTGAGTACCTTTGCTTCTCACCCCCATATTAGATTGTAAGGTTTTGAGAGCAAGGTCTGTTTGGGGATCTTGTATCCTCATTATCTGGCACAGTGCCTTTCAGGTGGAGGCCGGTGGGTGGTACAGTGGGTTAGTTCCAGATATGGAGTCAGGAAAACCTGAGTTTGAGTCTTACCTTAGACACTGGGTAAGTCACTTAACCTTTCTCTCGGCCACAGTTTAATCATTTGTGGAATAGGGATGATAAGAGTGCCTACCTTACAAGGAAGGAAAGAAGCAAGCTTTTCTTTAGCACCTACTGTGTTCCGATAACAGCTGAGAGCTTTGCAAATATCATCTCATGCAATCCTCACAACAATCCTGGTGCTATTATTTTCCCCGTTTACAGTTGAGGAAACTGAGGCAGATATAGGTTAAATGACTTGCCCAGGGTCGCACAGCTAGTAAGTGTCTGAGGCCAGATTTGAACCCAGCCCTTCCTGAGATCTAATGGGGTACATTATCTCGCATAAAAGTGGCAAGAAAAAGCAGTTCTGTAGGAAGAGAAGAGAAGGCAGGTGAGGGGGAATGAGTGAATCTTGCCCTCATCAGATGTGACCTGAAGAGGGAATGCCATACATACTCAGTTGTG
>JAQQSZ010008467.1:0-13034 GCA_028646595.1 Phalanger gymnotis | reverse complement strand
CGGATGCGCTGCCTCACCAGCACTCCTCCTTCCCCAAGAACCCCCCACCCGGACTGGGCCTAAATCTTCAGCAGGCTGTTCACTCCTGCTCTGATCTGCCACTTAATTCCTCCCACCAGGTGGGCCTGGGGCCAGAAGCAACTGCAGCCGTAGTTCTAAAGCTGCCCCACCTCTGCTGCCCCAGGGGCGGTGGCCGAATGGCAAACTCAGTCCTGCAGCTTTTCCCACTAACCTTCTCTGTTGTCTTTGCTCTTTGTGTGTTGAGAGGTCTGGTAGATGCCACAGCTCAGTAATTCATGCCTGTAGGGCACTCTCCGCTCCACTGCTAGTCTGGTCCGTCCTTGGTCCGCAGGGGCGCTGGGCTCTGCTTGGCTCAGCTCCGCTCCCCTCAGCTGGAAGCTGGTAGCTCCATGTGAGACAGACCTTACCCAGAGACCATCCAGACTGTCCTGGGCTGGAGCCCTGCTTTCCTCTGCCACTTTGTCTGTTCTGCAGCTCTAGAATAGGTTTTTGGAGGGACTTGCTGGGGAGCTCACACCAGTCACTGCTTCCCAGCCGCCATCTTGGCTCTGCCCCCCAGATATGCAGTTTTTAATGGAAGAATAGAGACTAGAATTTGGGTCTCCTAATTCCCAGGCAAATTCTAATTTGATGTCCATCCTAAGGTTTCTTAACTCTATAAAAATCAGTAATTCGTGTACAGTAATTTTTGTAGGATCAAAAGTTTAGAGTCAGAAGGGACCTATGAGGCCATCTAGACCAACCTCCCTCATTTTACACATGAGAAACGTGAGGGTAAGAGAAGTTAAAGTAATTGGCTGAAATCACACAGGATGTGAATGTTAGAACAGGTATTTGAAATCAGGTCCTTTAGTTCTGAATCCAAGTGGTATATACGAAGTGCTAAATTTGTTGAACAGGACTATTTAACTAAATAGAGTGTCCTATTCTCCAATTGTACTATATACAGTTAGTAGAGTTCTCGCACACTTCCTGTAGTTTTCATCATCCTAAGGTGCTCCTAACAATGGCAGGAGTTACAAAAACTTTTGTTCCTATGAAATCTGTAACAAGTAAGAGGAGAGTAGTCATGTTAAGAGAATAAATAGCATGGGCAAGCACAGATTATTATCAGAATTGCAGTGCTGTTTGTAGGAATGTTGCATAAACTGGGGCCCAGAAATAGTTTGGGAGTACATAAACGTGTCATGGAAAGGGACTGCTGTCTCTCCCAGGGACACTGGTGAAAACTGGCTGGTTAATCTATCAATCAGATTCTCTGAGCAATACTAGTGTTTTTCCTTTCTTCTTGATTTAACACAAGAAAGTCCCAGGCAACTGTTTGGGAATAAAAGAAGAAAGTGTATTACAACTTGGGAAATGCCATCACCTACCTGGGAACTACCACAGTCTCACGTTGTCACTCTGCATTTCTTTTATAATTTCTCAAATAAGTGAAGACAAGGAAATAGGGAGAGACTTACAGCTGGTTCAAAGTATCCTCAAACAGGTTCAATGTCTTGAAATGCTTTAGTGTGTTTATGGTGGTGGGAAGTCTAAAGAATTGAGAGGTACCACCTAGGTAAATCAAGGATTGTATAATGGACAGTCTTAGAGAGTTGTCTGACTAGCAGGAATATTGTGATTTGCCTGTGATCACACAGGTACTGTGTAGTAAGTATCAAAGGCAAGATTGGAACCTAGTTTTCTCACTTTTGAGTCCAGTAATCTATCTACTATGTCATACTCCCTCTTATAGCATGATAAAGCAAAATAAACCAGCAAAAAGGGACACAGAGAGTAGGGGAAGGCTCATAGAAACAGGGAATGAACATTCTTTAAATAGAGAAATTATATACCAAAAGCAATCACAATCTTCTCCAACTCAAAAAAGAGAAAAAATCTCTCTTAAAAAAGAAAACCAAAACTCCCCCGAATAGAACTTCAGGGCAATTTGACCTTGAACAAGTGATGATGGGATGGGATGTGTCATTTCTGTGTGAGGCCAATATATCTGGTGTGATGAACATTGCCTTATGAGGCAGGCAGGCAGACTAGATTTTAACTTCCTTCCTTGCCTGTTAAGCCTGAAGTTGTCGTTATAACGCAATGCTTGTTACGGTTACTCCCATCCTTCTGCTACCCACTCTTAGAACTAATACCACCCAACAAACCTGGATTCTCTGTATCACAAAAAATGGGAAGGAAATGGATTTGACTAGGTTTTCCGATACAGAAGAATACTATTCTACCAAAGATCATTATCACATAAGTCCAGAGATCAAAGGTCACTCTAATGGGCGGAATCAAGTGCCATAAGATATAATAGCTACATATTTAGGTAGAAGGAGGCAGTATGGTGTCAGGAAAAGAGCATTAGATTGGGAAGGTGAAGACCTGGGTTCAACACCAGCTAGTAACTTCATTTCTCTGAGTCTCACTCAACCTCATTTTTAAAGTGAGCACAATAGTCATTGTACCACCTGCCTGATAGAGTTTTTGTAAAGCCTGAAGCACTATCTGAATTACTATTTAGCCCAATTAACCTATTGAAAAAGAGGAAAAGGGTAGACTAGATTGTATCTGGGAAATGGATTGGTGTTTTTAATGACCCCAAGCTACTCCCTCAAACAAAAGCCCATATTTTTAACACCAGTATTCTTCTACTGAAGTTAAACAGATGGAAGGCATGGAATACTCCAATCTCAGAAGAATTAATGTGCAGGTCACCCACAGGGCAATGGACAGACACATGCTGGGCTTAAGTAGACATCAGCATATTCCCTGTGAAGGAGAAGTAGCATAAAAGATAGTATCCCATAAACATATGATCAGGAAAAGAAGCAGGTCGGTCATGTAGCAAAAGAAAAGATGATGGAGACGCGGTCCATGGGCTCTATTGCAACTCCATGCAATGTCAAGAGATTTAGCATAAAGGTCTCTAGCTCATTGGCTGGACTCCCTGTAGAGGACCGAAGGGATGACATGGTCAAGAGATATACAGAATGAGAAGACATATGTCAGTGGCAATTTGTACTGACAAAGGGAGTACTCGAATTGATAAGATTGAAGACTTATTGAAATGGAGAAAAAGCCTATAACAACAATTCTGTCCCTTAAACCCTATGTTATTCAAAGATGTGTGTGCCGCTGTGATTAACAGTCCCTCCAGTCAAAGTATCTCACTTCTTGGTTTGGGACTAAGACTTTGCATGTTTTTTTTTGTTGTTGTTGTTCAGTTGTGTCCAACTCTTTGTGACCCCATGGACCACATCACACCTATACTGTCCATGGGATTTTCTTGACAATGATACTGGAGTGGTTTGCCATTTTCTTCTCAAGTGGATTAAGGCAAAGAGAGGTTAAGTGACTTGTCTAGGGTCACACAGCTAGTAAGTCTGAGGTCAGATTTTAACTCAGGTATTCCTGATTCCATGTGCAGAACCACCTACCTGCTTCTGAGATATTACTATCCCCTTGCTAAAATGTAAGATGTTCTATTCATTGGCTAGAGACCTTTTATATCAACACTGTGCTGAACAGAGTAATCAATCATTTATTTCCACATTCTTATCTAAAGCATTTATAACTGCACTTCACCTTTCTAAAAGTCAATTAACTATCAGCCTCAAATATCTAAAATATAGCTGATAACTGGGAAGTAAACCAAAAAGTCGGGGGGGGGGAGAGTATCCAGAATAGATTTATTTCATTCATAGGAAAGAGAGGCCCTCAGACTCTACTTTAGAACCTTTTTTAATCTTACATTAGACACAATTCTAACAAGCCTAGTTCTCTGTTTTTTTACCCTACTGCAAAATTGAAGCAATGAATTAGAAAGGAAGAAAAGAGGCCGGGAGCACACGGAGAGGCAAAGGAGAATAAATAGAAATATAGAAGAGGACATTATAAAAAACCATAAAAAACAAAGGCAAGCTAGAAGAGTTGTGGAAGGACAAGTACACTAGATCACTGATTGAGTTGTTGTGAATTGGTTCATCCATTCCAGAAAATACTTTGTGACTATCTGAGAAAAATTATTCAATTTTTCATGCCTTTTTACTCAATGATGCCACTTCTGAGACTTTATCCCAAGGAGGTTATTGATGGCAAGAAAAGATCAATATGTAAAAAAATGTTCCTAGCAGCATTATTTGTGATAACAAAGAACTAGGGTGGGGGCAGGGGACATATGTCCCCAATGACTGGGGAATAGTTGAACAAATTAAGATATATAAAGAACTCAGAAAAATTTGGGAAAATTTATATGAAGTGATTCAAAGTAAAACAAATGGAAACAATAGATCAATATAGACAATACACACAATAATGTAACTAAAATTGGCATGGGAAGGCAATAAAACCCTGATCCATTACAGTGGTCAATGCTAGTGCCAAACCAAAATGATTAAAGGATACATTCCCCTTTCTCTTAATATCTAATAAACTTTCTTAAAGGAATGTACTTTGTAAAGGTATTAATTTGGGGATTGACTGGAAAGTGTTTCCTGAGTCAAAACTAAATGTACTGGTGATTTTTTTTAAATTAAAAAAAGACACAGTAATTTCAGAAATGTAAAACTCTTATCCAAAGGTTCTTAACTTTTTTTGAATCATGCACCTCATTGGCAGGCTTGTAAGCCTTTTAATCTCTTCTCAGGATAAAATGTATAAAATTACAAAGGAACCCAATAGTCTGGGCACCAAAATGGTAGAGTAAGCCGTAAATCAGCATAAGTCTCACATATTTACCTCCAAATAACCATAAAATAGCACCCCAAAACAAATTCTGGAAGAGCAGAACCATCAAAAAGATGAGGTGAGACCATCTTTGAGCCCAAGAAACTCAGAAGATCAGCAGGAAAGGTGTGTCTTCCTTGGGTAAAAGGAGAGCACAGTCCAGGATAGGAAGTGTCCCAGCAAGCCAGGAGCAAGACCCACCTCAGCAAACCAGTGGTAGCTCCTGAGCTCCAATGTTGTACAGCAGGCCAAACTCAGGACTGCTTACATGCTTCAGCATAGCCTGGGTAACTCAGCATAACTCTAACTCTGAGAACTGCTATGTGATTCAACATAGCCTCAGGCAAACAGGCAACCATCAGGCAGACCTCCACTTCCTTCAGCATATTTGGGAGAAAACAGTGGACCCACATGCTTCAGTCTATACCCAGGGAAACACAAAAATGCTCCACTGGCCTCAGCACATATCAAACATTAGCTCTAGGACCCTTGCTCAGCACAAGGTAAGCTGTGAGATGCCTATGGCCTCCAGCAGCTTCATCCATCCCACACCTCACATCCTCAGGGCAGCACCAGGTACATAGACAGGGTCTGCAGCCAGTGGCGCAAGATGCCTGAGACAGTGCCCCTTCTATCCTGGGAGTAGAGTGCAAATTTAAAAGAAAGGAAAAAGGTTAAAAAAAAGGTGAATAAAATTTAAAAAACAACAACAAAATCTAACCATAGAAAATTATTATAGTGACAGGGAAGATCAAGACTCAAACTTAGAAGAGGACAACAGTGTCAACAAATCTATGGACAAAACCCCAAAGAAAAACAGGAAGTAATCTCAAGCCCAGAAAGAACTCATGAAAGAGCTCAAAAAGGAGCTTAAAAATCATATAAGAGAGGTAGAAGAAAAAATGGGAAATGAGAGTGATACAAGAGAATTATGAAAAAAAAAGTCAACAGCTTGAAAAAAAAACAACTGCTTAAAAAGTAGAATTGCCAAATGGAAAAGGAGATATAAAAATCCATTGGTGAAAACAATCCTTATGAGGAACAATTGCTCAAATAGAAAAATAAAGTACAAAAGCTAATTGAGGAAAACAACTCCTTAAAAGTTAATACTGGGTAAGTGGAAGCTAATGACTCTATGAGACATCACAAATCAATCAAACAAATTCAAAAGAATGAAAAAAAATAGAAGAAAATGTAAAATACCTCATAGGAAAAACCTGGAAAATAGAGCCAGGAGAGACAATGTCAGAACCATTGGACTACCTGAAAATCAAAATCAAAAGGAGGATCTGAACTGCATCTATCAAGAAATTATCAAGGAAAACTGCCCTGATATCCTGGAACCAGAGGGCAAAATAGGCATTAAAAGAATCCACTGATCACCTAAGGAAAGAAGTGACAAAATAAAAACTCCAAGGAACATAATAGGCAAATTTCAGAAATATAAGGTAAAGGAAAAAATACTGCAAGTGGTCAGAAAGAAACAATTCAATTATTGGGAAGCCACAATAAGGATTACATAGTGTTTAGCAGCTGCAATATTAAAAGATTGGTGGTCATGGAAATTGATATACCAGAAGACAAAAGAGCTAAGACTACAACCAAGAATCACTCACCTGGTGAAATTAAGCATAATGCGTCAAGGGGAAAAAATGGTCATTCAGTGAAATAGAAGATATCAAGCCTTCACATGGAGAAGACCAGAATTAAAACAAAACTTTGATCTCCAATATCAAGACGCAAGAGAAGCATAAACAGGTAAAAAGGGAAAAGAAAACATAAGGGATTCAATGAAATTAAACTGTTTACAGCCCTTCATGGGAAGATGATACTTGTAATTCTTAAAAATTATATCACAGGTAGAAGGAATATACATAGACAGAGGATATAGGTGTAAGGTGAATTTGAGGAAATGATATAAAAATAATTAAGGATTGAAAAAGAAGAGTTCACCAGGTACAAAAGGGAGAGGTAGAATGACATAAATTATTTCACATGAAGAAAGTGTGAAAGATCTCTTACAGTGGAAGGGAAAAGGGAAGGTGGGTGATGGGCATTTCTTGAACCTTACCTTCATTGGTACTTGCTCAAGGAAGGAAAAAAATATTCACAATCAGTTGAATATGGAAATCTCTCTTATCTAATAGGGAAGAAGGAGAAAAGGACAAATAAAGGGGGGGGGGCTGACAGGAGGGAAAGGATCAGGGGAAGTGGTTGACAAAAGTAAAACACTAATGAGGAGGGAAAGGGTGAAAGAAGAGAGAGGACAAACAGGAAGAAAAGTAAGATTGAGAGAAATACATAGATAGTAATCATAACTGTGAATGGGAATGGGATGAACTCTCTCATAAAACACAAGTGAATAGTAGAGTGGATCAAAAACCAGAATCCTACAATGTTATTTATAAACAACATACTTGAAACAGAGAGAGACACACAGAGTAAAGGTAAGGGGTTGGAGCAGAATCTATTATGCTTCAGCTAAATTTTTTTTTTTAAAAAAAGCAGGATTAGCAATCCTGATCTCAGATAAAGTAAATGCAAAAATAGACCTAATTAAAAGAAATCAGAAAGGAAACTACAACTTGCTGAAAGGTATTATAGACAATGAAGCAATATCAAAATTAAACATATACACCAAGTGGTATGGCATCCAAATTCTTAAAGGGGAAGTCAACAGAGTTACAAGAAGAAATAGATAATAAAACTGTACTAGTGGGGGACCTCATTATCCCCTTTCAGACCTCAATAAATCCAACCAAAAAATAAACAAGAAAGAAACTAAGGAGTTCAATAGAATAAAAGAAAAGTTAGATATATCAGACCTTTGGAAAAAAGATGAATGGGAACAGAAAGGAATATACCTTTTTCTCAGCAATATATGGCACCTATAGAAAAATTGATCATGAATTAGGACATAAAAACCTCAAAATCAAATGTAGAAAGGCAGAAATGTTAAATGTATTCTTTTTGGATCATAATGCAATAAAATTACAATCAACAAAGGGCAGTGGAAAGACAGATTAACAACTATTTGGAATCTAAATAATCTAATCCTAAACAATAAATGGATCAAAGAACAAATCATAGAAACAATCAACAATTTCATGAAAGAGAATGAAAACAATGAGAAAACATAGCAGAGGTTTATGGGATGCAGCCAAAGCAGCACTTAGGGGAAATTTTCTTTCTCTAAATTCTTATATCAACAACATAGAAAAAGAACAGATCAAAGAATTGGGCATGTAACTACAAAAAAAGAACAAAACAAAACAAGAAAAAGAACAAATTAAAAATGCTCAATTGAGCACCAAATTGGAAATCCTGAAAATCAAAGGTAAGATTAATAAGATTGAAAGTGAAAAAATAAACAAAAAACCCTATTGAGCTAATAAATAAATCTAGGAGCTGATTTTAGGGGGAAAACAGTAAGACAGATAAGCCATTGTTTAATTTGATTTAAAAAAAAAAGAAACAAAAAAAACAAATGTCCAGTATCAAAAATAAAAAGGGTAAAATCACCACCAACGAGGAATAAATTAAAGCATTCATTAGGAAATATTTTGCTATATTCTGACAATCTCAGTGAAATCGATGAATTTATGAAAATATAAATTGCCCAGATTAATAGAGCAGGAAATAGAATGCCTAAATAACCCCACTTAGAAAGAGAAATTGAACAAGCCATTAACGAAAACTCTAAGAAAAAATCTCCCGGGCCAGATGGGTTCACAAATGAATTGTACAAAACATTCAAAGAACAATTAATTCCAATAGCTTACAAACTATTTGGAAAAATAGGCAAAGAAGGAGTCCTACCAAACTCCTTTTATGACACAAATGTGGTGGTGACACCTAAACCAGGAAGAGCTAAAATAGAGAAAGAAAACTATAGACAATTTCCCTAATGAATATCAATACAAAAATGTTGAACAAGATACTAGCAAGGCAATTACAGCAGTAAATCATAAGGATTATACATTATAACCAGGTGAGATTCATACCAGAAATATGGAGTTGGTTCCATATTAGGAAAACTATCAGCATAATTGAGCATATCAATAAAAAAACCATCACAAAATTATATGATTATCTCAATATATATTGAAAACCTTTTGCCCAAATACAGCACCCATTCTTACAAAAACAATAGAGAGCATAGGAATAAAGGGAACATTCTTTAAAATGATAAGCAGGTTCTATCTAAAACCATGAGCAAACATTATCTGTAATGGAGATAAGCTATAAGCCTTCCCAATAAGATCAGGGGTGAAGCAAAGATGTCCCTTATCACCACTATTATTCAATATAGTACTAGAAATGCTAGCTACAGCAATATGAGAAGAAAAAGAAATTGAATGAATTAGATAAAATATGTAATGAGGAAACGAAAGTCTCACTCTTTGAAGATGATATGATGGTATATTTAGAGAGCCCTAGAGAATTGACTAAAAAACTGCATGAAATAATTAATGTCAACAAAGTTGTAGAATATAAGATAAACCCACACAAATCATCAGCATTTCTTTATACAACCAACAAAGGCCAGCAGCAAGAGACAGAAAGAGAAATTTCATTTTAAATAACTGTAAACAATATGAAATACTTGGGAGTCTACCTGGCAAGACAAGCCCAGTAACTATATGAACATAATTACAAAACACTTTTCACACAAATAAAGTCAGATCTAAACATTGTATGATGATAAACTATGAATCACTCAGCTCTTCTCAGCAACACAAAGGATCTAAGATGAGTACAAAGGACTTAGTTATTCTTTTTTGTTTTTTTTTCTTTTTATCTGTTTCTTTTTCACAGCTCTGACTAATATGGAAATATGCTTTCATGATAGCACATATATAAACTATATCAAATTGCCTGCCATTTTTGAAAGAGGGAAGGGGGGTAGGGAGGAATATTTGGAACTCGAAATGTTGTAAAAACAAATGCTAAAAATTATCTTGACTTGTAAGTGGGAAAAATACTAAAAATAACCCAAAGGAAACCAATTATATTGAAATAAAAATATAATTTTCCCATTCAAGTTCACGAACCTCTGAGATCTGTCCATACATGGATTTTGAGGACCCCAAGTCAAGAATTCCTACTCTAGGGGGATTCAGTGTAGAAGCAAATAGCCCAAATAACTCAATAACCTTTGAGGGCATTGCACAGTATAATATTATAACCCTAATACATCCCCCCAAATTTTAAATTATCTTTATCTGGTACATTAAGAAGAAAATTTTGTATATAATACATAGAATCATCAAATTAAAGATGGAGGAGACATTAGATCATTTAATCAAATCTCCTTATTTTACAGATAAAGACAATTGAAACCCAGAGACATGAAATGATTGCCTCATGTCAGAGAGGTGTCAACCCCAAGTCCTCTGACATCACTTCTAAAATTCTTTCTATTGAAAAACAGAGAAATTAACAATTTTAAAATACGTTTTTTGATCTTGGGTTTATTAAGACAAGTAAAGAAGTAACCATTTAGCTATCTCCAAAAGTCACTTATGAGAAATGCCTCATTTCCCAATGTTGCTGGATAAATAAGAAGATTGTAATGAGTCAACTAAGTGTGCCCCTTCCAATCCTCTATGAACCAGATTACATTGATATGTAGAGAGCACTTAACTTGTGCAAGATACTGGTCTTGGAAGAAGAATTTTAAAAGGACAGCCCTTCACCTTGAGGAACATTCTATTGGAATGTCATAAGATCTTAGATTTAGAACTGGAAGGAACCCTAGACGCCATCAACTACAACTCCCTTATTTTACAAAGAAGAAGACTGAGACACTGAAAGGTGATTAACTTGCCAAGGTAGATATAGCTTGTAAATGTGTATGGAAGGAATTGAACTTCAGCCTTCCTGAGTTCAAGCTCAGTGCCCTGTCTAGCACCTGGCTGTCGACATTTGTAGTGTGTTTTTTTAAGAGCATGGTTAAAAGAGGAAACTAAGTAGAGATTCAGGTCTAGAGTAGAACTCAAGACCTGAGTTCAAATCTGTCTCAGATACTTAGTAGCTATATGACTCTGGGCATGTCTCTTAATCCAGTTTACCTCCATTTCCTCATCCACAAAATGAGCTCCAGGAGGAAATGGCAAATCATTCCAGTATTTTTGCCAAGAAAACCCAAAATAGGGTCACAGAAAGTCAAAAAAGACTGAAAACAATTGAACACCACAAGTAGAGGTTCATCAGAATTTTTGAAAGTATAGGCCATGGCTCTAGAGATATAATATATTGTCTTAAGAAATATAAACAGGTTATGTTTCCCTAAGTCAGTCATATATGAACCAATGTACCTCAGTTTCCTCCAGTTAACTCACCTGGGTCTGACAATAAGAAAATACACAATTCATTGAATGATAAAGTGTCGCAAGATTTTAAGGAAATTTACCCAGTCTTATTCCAACATCAAGATATTATTGACCCAGAGAGCAAAAGATAATTTTTATCTTTGAATACAAACTAAGTTAGTTTTGTTAGTTTCTTATAGGTGATTTTTTTAGGTGTGTGAATTATATTAAATTAATTGTACAGATCTTCTCTTAAATCAAGTTCCCAACCTTTTTCAATCCCTGTACCACTTGGCATTAAGTAAACCTTTCTATATTCCATTATGGAAGAAAAGAAGTTTTACAGTTTACCAGGCACGTGAAATGCAGTTAAGGGAGTAGTTCATTTTCAATTGGATAATTACTGCACTCCTTGACAAGGCTTTCATATACCCTGAGGGTACTCATACCCCAGTTTGGAAAACATTGACTTAGATAGAAGATGTAGTGATACCTCCAATCCCAACTGTCTTCTCTTGGGTTATAGCTACTTTAGAAACTTTAATACTTTGTACACATCCAAAGTATCTTACAACACTGGTCTCAAACTTGCTGCCACTGGCTGTAGTCCCAAGTGCAGCCTGAACCAGATTAAAATGTAATTGGGAAATATTTAACAAAATAAATAAAAATACAATAAAACATAGATTATATAAGTTTTAAAACTAAGTCAATATGTGGACTATAGGGATCCTTAGGTACACATTAGTGTTTTTTGTTTCAATTTGGGTTGCATACCAGTGTCCTGCAAAAACACTGTTTTTTCAACCGATAACCACCACCACAGCAAAAAATGATCTAGTCAGGAGTTTTGGTAAGATAATCTCTAAGGGCTTTCCCTGTTCTGATAGTCTTTCGGTCTATTTCTGATAAATTTTTTAAAAGAACTAGATAGCACAAAGTGATTAAAAGCAAAGAAGGGAAAGAATTAGTCTCAAATAGCTAGAGCATTTTTTAATAACTCATAAAAGTCAATCTATAACCCAAGTGAAATTGATAAATAATAACTACAACACAAGTTACACTCTGAGTTATGATCATTTATTTACCTCACTCCCCCTATTCTCACTACCCAAAGGAACACAGAGCATAGAATTCAAGTCAGGCATGACCAAGCTAAAGAATTTGGCTCTTCAGTCCCACTGTTAGCAAAGTTCCTCGTGATTTTGGCTAGTTAGAGGGAAAATAAGGGGGAAGTTAATCTGTTGAGAAATCAGAAGGTGAGATTCTGAAGGAAGGAGACCTGGCAGCCCTGCTTGGTGCCATTTTTCATGAATAAACACTTTAATTGAGGACATCACAGATAATGGCTCTGACTTCTTTCATGCCAGAGCTGGATCGTGATTTGCTAATTGGATATTACTAGGATAGGGAAGTAGTCCTAACAGTCCCTAAGTGATTACTGGTTTATCAGGTATTAGAAGTTCCCATTCCAGACAGATAAATGGAAGAAAACTAAAGCAAAGGAACTTGTCACTGGCCCTAACCTAGAATACTATGAGTAGTAAATAAGAATATAACTCCAGAGAAGGAAATCTGAGAAAGTCTCGAGAACTGAGTCACCAGAAAGGAAGCCAGAGATGGGACAGAATTTCCTGTGATTTCTTTCTGCAGTAGGTGAGATACCCTTACCTTTCTCAGCAAAGTTTCATTAGCACTTCCTTCTCCCCCAAATCCTTCCTTTGTGGTAGAAGTTTTAGAATGACTCCATCTCATGTCTTATATGTTTAGAGAAGTGTCCAATTGTTTCATCTGGGAGAATCACCAGGGTTTTTTCCCATCCCCTTCTCCTACTCCATCACTCACCACACACCTAGCCATGTCCTCAACTGTAGTCACCATGCTGGCTCAGAATTGTATTCATTTCCATACCATCTCTGGCTTTAGTTCTATTCTTTTATATATAAATGATAGGTGCAGCTACACACACATACATTATAT
>JAQQSZ010008466.1:0-13034 GCA_028646595.1 Phalanger gymnotis | reverse complement strand
AGAACATTGTACACAATTACGGATACATGGTATCTGTGATGACTAACTTTGATAGACTTGGCTCTTCTCAACAATTCAAGGTTCTAAGACAACTCCAAAAGACTCATGATAGAAAACGCTATGCGCATCCAAAGAAAGAATTATGGAGTTTGAATGCAGATTGAAGCAAACTATTTGCTCTCTTTTTTTCTCTTTTTTTCATTTTGTTTCTTCTTTGTCATGATTCATTCCAATGGTTATAATTCTTCTTTACAACTTGAGTATTGTGAAGGTATATGTAGAACCTACGTTGGATTGCATGTCGCCTTGGTTGGGGATGGAGGGAGGAGAAGGAGAGGGAGAAAAAATGAAATTCCAAAACTTGAGGAACTGAATGTTGTCAAACTAAAAATAAATAAATAAATTTTAAAGAATAGAAAGTAGGAGAAGAGTATGTACAAGAGAAGGTAGTCAATCGTAACAAAAGCTTTGGCAAGGTCAAAGAAGATGACGAGACTGAGGAAGGCACTGCATTTGGCAAAGGTGAAATAATTGGTAACCTTGGATTTTGGAGACATCAAAGCAAATCTAACCCAAAATCTAACCCCCCAGTTTCAATATGGGGAACTCAGTGAGATAAAGTGATTTTATGGAGGTCTCCTAGCAGCAAGGCTAGGCCTGGAAGCTCAGGTCCTCTGACTCCCAAAGCAGGGATTTTTTGACTACTTCCCCTTCCACCCTTGCTCCCGTTTCTAACAGTGAGAACTCCTGGGAGACTCTTGGTTCTTTCAGATGTCAGACTATACTTGAAGAATAAATACTTGGAAGGATGAAAGCCACTGAAAAAAGAAGAGGGCTGCCCATCATCCAGTTAGAGACAGCACATTTTCCAACTCCTCTAGAAATATGACAAGTCATCTGATGTCTCCTCTCCCGCCCACACGAAATGAAGAATGCTCGGCATGGATGCTTTCAACCCTATTAACAGGCTAAGGGCAGGATTTTCACACTGGGAAAAAAAGCAATCTCCCATTGGATAGCTTAGTATATTTTTCTCAAAAAGAGTCTATAATTGATAACAGGCAGAATATAAATTGAAATACACTGCCAAATTCATTCACTCCCCCCAAACTACTCCTTGGTTTGAGCCAGGCACTAAGAAACTCCAGCTCCCAGTAACATGGAACACTGGAAAAAATGTTGGATTTGACATTGAAGGACCTGGCTTTGAATACTGGCACCACTAATTACTGTCTGAGTGACCTTAGATGAGTCCTTTTTAATTCTACCTCTTCAACATGGTGCCATGATGAAAAGAGCACTGGCTCTGAGGTCCAAGATTCCTCGTTCAAATTCCTTTGATGATGATTACTTCCAGCATGACTTTGGGCAGGTCATTTAGTGTCTGTGAGTTTCCTTCTCTGTCACATTAGGGAGTTGGACTCACAGGCCTCTGAGGTCCTTTTAAGCTCTAAATCTGTGATCTGGAGATCCCAAGAGTACCTCTTGTAGCCATTCTCTTTTCTCCACTTTTGTGGCTACCATGTCATCTCTCACTGTTGCTATTTTAATAGCTTCAGCATCGGTGTTTCTGCTTTCCATCTCCTCTCTTTCTGATTCATCTTCTATACAATTTGGTACAGACCAAAAACCAAGCAGTGGCTCACTATTATTTCTATGATAAAATCAATGCCCCTCAGTCTTCATTTCAATCCCTCTACAATTTTTTCTTTATTTCACCTGACTCCCCTGAAGGAATTGTATTTTCCAGCCAAACTCAGTAACTCTTCTGAGATTCTGGAATTCTATTTCCCAGCTCAGTGCATTTACCCAAGCTGTACACCATCCCTGGCATGCACTCCCGTTCCATTTCTATGTCACAAACTCCTGATCTTCCCTCAATCCTCAGATAAAGTGTCACCTTCCCTGAGCACAGACTACCTCAATTGAAGACCCACTTAACTGCCAGTCTGTCATCATCTTGGAAAGAGACTTTTGAAATTCACTTTTTCTTTTAGTTGAAGTTGATCGGACTCCTTTCACGAGAGGTTTTCAAACAGAGGATGTACAACTCTTTTAGGGATGTTATCATGGTGATTCTTTTGGAGCATACGTTGGCTAGATGGCAGCTGAGGTCCCTTCCAACTCCTAAATTTGGGGATTCTGTAAATACGTTGATCTTGTGGAGGGGCCTCTGAAGTGTTTAAGGATATAATGCAATTAGGATCTTCTATTTGTCATCAGAAGCATCTGGAAACCCTTTCTATTGATAATTACGGATCCATATGGAAAACCCACTTTGTTTGGAGTCAGAGGATCTGGCTAAGATCCTAGATCTGCTAGTCAATATTTTTATGACCCTGAGTAAATGACTCCATTTCTCTGATCCTCAGTGTCTTCCTCTAAAATGGTGCTAATGACATGCCTCCTCCAAACTTGTAATGGTTGTTGTTAAGTGTTGGATGAGTGTGTCATCCTACTTGCACGCTTCCAAAGACATTGTCTGTAACATCGATGAATTCCTTGGACTTCATGCCTTGCCTTTGTTAAAACAAATGGATTGTTGTCAATACAAATGAATAGTCTTTGTGGTCACATCTTTGGTGGAATAGTATGTTATTTTTACCATGTTCATGGGAGATGCCTTGTTTGAGGTCAGCCATCTTTAAAGGCAGCATTTTGTCCTCCACTGTCCAACTGATGTTCAATAAGGAGCAGATAAAGTATTGTCTGCTTGCTGTTCCTTGAAGCCAGTAGTTGATGTTGGAGGATACAACCTGCCCTAGACTGACCAATTTTGGTCTCATACTTTCATAAATATTAACCTCTATTTGGAGACTATCCGGTGCCACCTCTGCTACGCATTTTCCCATCTTCTTAAATAGAACTTAATTCCACCTTTCTCTGATAAGCCAGGGTCTAAAAAGGGACTCCCACAATTCCTTTGGATAGAGCCTAACCAAATCTTTGGGGAAGGAAAAGTGCCCAGGCTGTATCTGATCCTCCTCCTCTCCTTTTCTTCACCTCATATACTGGCTGGCATTAACTCAGTGTAGATTTGGGGTTTAATTTCCTGTCCTCATGTTGTCTCTCCACTCCAACTGAATTGTTTTGGTTTGGTTTCATCTCTGTGTCCCCAGCACCTAGTACAATGCCTGGCACATACTAATTGCTTGCTTGATTGCATGCTCACTTGATTAATTGCTTGATCACAACATGCCAAAATGAGGAAACTGAAAAATGCTTGCCTCCATGGTCATCCCCATCTGTGAGACAGACCAACAGACACCTAAGTCCCTACTGAGGCAAACCCTAGCTTTGATAAAGCATCTAGGGCAGACTGCCAAAGAAAAGCACATCTTGCATTCTGAACATGGGCACTTTGGTTGTCATGGGCACGGACCACTGGACAAATGTGAAGCTGCCTGCTTTCAGGCAGGGTTGAAACACAGTCTAAATGACAATAGAACACAGCCTTCAGCTTGGGGAGAGTACCAAGGAAGGGAAAGTCCTCCTCTGAACATCTCATCACGAAGGACAGCAGACTCAGAGACTATGGACATACTATGCCATGCTCCCTATCACCTGTCTTTCAGCTAAAAGCACTATCCATTCATTATGGTGGGGGGAACACTAAGAATTTTGCATGTAACCTGTATTTCATAAAATCTCCCCAAGTACCTTCAATGACACCTCATTGACAGACAAAGTTCATCCTCCTTTGCCTGCCATTCAAGGCCCTTCACAATCTGTCTCCAATTGTTTTTCTGTAACTAGAGCCCACATTACCCTGTTCTAGTCAAATGAAATATCATAGAATTACTCTGACATACCTCATGAGTCCCCATATCTTTGACTATGTCATTTCCTATACCAAGAATGTCCTTCCTCACCTCTACCCCAGTCTCCAACTGTGGCATTAATTTGTTCTTTGCCTCCAGGCTCTCCCTCTCCAATCCACAGTTCATGCACTGCCAAATAATTTTCCCAATGTAGAAATCTGACCACATCACTCCCCTACTCAATAACTTCCAAGGGGTCACTGCTGCTGCTAGGATTAAAAAAATAACACATCCCTAGCCTATGTCTTATGCTGCTGCTGCCACATGGCAAGAAGAGGTGAGATAGATGGCACTCAGGTGTAGAGGGTGACCAGGATACTGAAGGGAGTGAAATCCATGTCTCAGGAGGAGCCATTGAATAAAATGGAGATGTTGACTTTGGGTAAGAGAAGACTTGATGGAGATATCAAGGAGGAACATGAGAGTTTCTTTCAAATACAAAGACTATCCTCTAGAAAGAGGAGTAGATTTCTTCTGATTGGCCCTTTAGGGAAGGACTGAGATAAATAAGTGAATGTTTTAGAAGAGCAGATTGAGTGCCATAGGGGAAACCTTCCTACTTATGGATGGTCAGAAGTTGGTCAGGCTCAGCCAACAGGGACAGAGCCAAAAAGAGTGGAGCCAGTAGTGCAACATGTCTGTAAGTAAGGGCAGCAGCTGTCACCAAGCCCAGGCCATTTACTCTGCAGTTAAGAACAGCAGCCACTGGTAAAACAAAGCCTAACCTGGCAGGTCTAGGTATGAAATGAAGGTCACTTATTTAACAAACTTGCTGTTTCTCTTGGCAACCAGCTGCAAAAAAAGCCCCTAGCTGTCAGTGGGGAAGGAGACAGAAGAGAAAACCACAGCAGTCTGGGGACATTTAATTCAGGGACAAATAGCCCTAAATACCCCATCAGTCCCTGCAGGCGTCATTGTAGCACAAAGTACACACAGCTCTAATTTAATCCAATTGAAGAAAATTGGTTTTCTGGTTTCCAAGTACTCAGTAGATTAGGAGGAAGAGATTATTATTAATAATAACTCAGTTTATATAACACTTCCAAATCATTTACATTATAATACATTAGTCTCATCAAGGAAGAAGTGCAGACAATACAATCTCTTTCATCAAATAATGAAGCTGAGACTCAGAAGAGTAATGACTTATCCAAGATCACACATGAAGTAATCTTTCTCAGCTACACTTTCCTCATCTGCACAATGGGCACATCTTCTTAGCCTGTCAATGATCTCTCCATCTAATAATGGAACATTGCACTTTTCATGGACTTTTCATATCAAGGTCTTCGACCTGAATCAGGGCTTCATTTTTAACTCTCCATTCCACCACACAGTCTATATAAGGACAGGCCTACCAAGACCTGTGAGGATGTGAGATCTGTACAATTGGGAAGTGATAACCTGGTGTGGAGGCAAGAGACAGAAAATGTATAAAAAGTGGACATGGGTGCTCAGCCTCACCAAACCTCCCTACCCACCTCATTAGACCCTGGCGGCAACAATATATCTTGGAAGATCACAAGATCTGCCATAGATAATGAGGACCCTCAGTTACAGAGAAAGATGACATTACATCCTCTTTAAGGAGATGGGAAAATACGTAATACATCTTGGAAATTATATGCTCCTCCACTCACCCTCACACTGAGGTCACTGGAGTCTCAAGACAAACTCAGATTGATCTAAGTATGACACTGAGCCTGCACAGCTCTAGATAAAGCTATTGGGGATGGGATTGCTGTACTAGAGGAGCCCTATCTAGTCTTCCTTTTTCATGTTGGACTTCTGCTCCCCACCCATGATGCTCATGGTTATCCCTCCTCTCTCCCCTTCCCCCCAAACCACTCAACTACCAGGCCCTAAGCCTCTGTTGTTGAATACATTCATCATAATTCATTGGTATGTATCAGAATAGGGTGGCACATGCTCAGTCCAAGTTCTGACAGGAGATTTCTCTGTTGTCCTGGTAACAGACTGAACTACACTTGGGACCATTGGGCCATAGAAGAGCTGTAAGGGACCTTGGAGGCCAGTTAGTCCAAGTCTCTCATTAGATTGTGAATTCCTTGGAGTCAGCAACTATTTTCCATTTTCTCTCAATTCGCCCAACTCTCATGTCAGTGCTTAGGTACTTAATAAATTCTGACTAACTTTACATAAGAGGAAACAAATGCCCCGAGTGATTAAGTGACTTTCCCCATGCCATACAGCAAGTAAGCATCAGTGTCTCAGTTCCTCTGATTGGCCCAACCCAGCCCATGATGACTTCCTATTGCCATGCTCTTCTAATGACTATCTCTTCCTTTGCTATTCACAGCAGAGACATTTAATCTGATCTTTTGGTCTCAAGAAATGCCCCATGTTTTCCCTCCATCTCATCTTTCCATATCCTTGAGATAATACACTTGGAAAAAAATGACATTCTTAGACAAAAATGCTGTCTTCACATAGCATTGCTGAGCCATCTACTTCTCATTCTTGGAAACAAGAGAGGCCCTGTCCATGGATCATTGAGTCAGAGTTCAGGGACTTCATGATCTTCACCTGAACTTGCCAGAAAATGGTCTGTAGATGGGTATCTTTTGTGGAAAATCACTGCCAAATCAGAGGAAAACCAAGAATGGCAGCCACAACCACAACAACCTACTCAGAAAATGAGAACTAGAGATAACAATGCCTGTGGAATCTAGTTCATGGGGCTCTTATGACATTCAAATTAGATAATGGTTTTTAAGAGCTTTGCAAACCTCAAAGATCTGGAGGAGTCCAAAATGGAGAGCACTGTAATAAAAATAACAACCCACATCTCTTTAATTTTCAACTTGTACAAGGTGTTTTCTGCACAATTGTGTGGTAGAAAGGGGCAATTTAAGCATTAACATCCCCATTAACATGAGAGAGGAGGATGCCAGGGCACAAAGAGTGATGATATGGCATGGTTAGGCAACATTTGAGCTGGGACCTGAATCCAGGCACTCTGGCTCAAAATCCAGAGCTCTATTCAGCACAGCCTGATGTTTCCCTGAAAACAAAGAGGGGGAGACTAAGCATTGTTTCCCTTTTCCTTTAGTAGTAGCAGATGCTGTTTATAAAATGCCTTAAGGTCCATACGGCACTTCATAAACACTGTCTCTCTGGTGCTCTTATTATCTCCATAAACAGGTAAGGAACCAGAGGGTAAGAAAGATGAGACCATGACCAAGGAAATTCCCCCCTCTGGGCCTCACAAAAGCACAGAATCACAAGATTTGAAAATTGAAAAGAACTTCAGTGGCTATCCTGTCCAACCCATCAGTGAAATCCTTCCCCTTTGTAATCTATGTAGCAAATGGTTAATCAACCTCTACTTGGAGACTTCTGAAAAGGAGGTACTCACTGCCTCTGGAGATGGCCTATTCCTTTGCTGGACAGTTCTGTCCGTATCTTTTTTTCTGAATCCTTGCCTAATTTTCCTCTTTCAAACTTGTCTCTGTCATTCCTCCAGGGCCAAACAGACTGAATCTAAATCATTCCTCCACATAACAGACCTTCAAACCTTGAAAACAACTATCATGTTTCCTTAGTTTTCTGTTCTTCAAACTAAATGTCCCTGGTTCCTTTAAGTGGCTTTCATAAGGCATGGTTGTTTAACATTCCACTTGCCTTCCTCTGGCTTCTCTTCAGCTCATCAATGTCTTAGTTAAACAGTGGGACTCACGACTGAACACAACACTCTCGATGAGGTCACAATTTAACTTCTTTATTCCTTAAGACTCCACCCCTCTTAATGTAGTCCAAAATCATACTAGCTTAATTGGCTGCCATATCACACTGCTGGCACATATAGCCAATTTCCCTGTCAACTGAGAGGGGTTAAGTAGAGGAAGTCCATAAGATCCCTTCCAGCTCTAAATCATCTAAACTGAGGAATACTTCCTCTGAGAAAGGACTGCAAAGCCTTCCCGGTGGAAGATTTGGGGTGTCCTTACATGTCTCAGCAGAGTTGCAGAAAGTCACAAACACATGAAATATTAATCATAGCCACAGTGTATCCATCATAGAGGCAGCAGTGACTTGGCCTTGCTCCAGAGAAAAGGATTGCATCTCGATTTTGTTTCCTGTGAAAAATTAACATATCTGAGGGCTTGCTCTACTCTGAACCTGTGTCTAATCTCCAAGAATTGATTTATCAACCATGATTTCAGACCAAAAGTCTCTTTGAAATTCAGATGAAATTAATCAGGTCATCATGAACCCACATCCCTTACAGAACCTGGCCTCTTACTCACCAGGCTTTAGAATACATTGAAGAGATCATGGCATCATTGACCACTCAAGTTTGCTGGTTTTCTTTAGCTTTGGGTAGGGGTGAATTTTTATGCCTGTCTCCCCATCACCTCTCTATCACCCACACACACATACTTCCATTAGCAGTTTGAATGTTTGGATATTGGCATGAGTAATCAACACCTACTCAAATATAGCTGATGGGACAGGGATTGATTGCAATTTGGTAGAGGTATTTAGGGATGGCAGGAAGGACAGTGCCAAGATCAGGGGGTGAATAAAGTCATCTTTGGTTCATAGAAACTAAAGAGAGTGGGGATAGAACAAGAATCTCTCTTCATTGTGCTAGCTCATATATACTTGACAAGAGGTATCATGCCACTCCCTGAGGTTTCTCTTCTAATAGGCTAAGGATCTCCAGTGCTTTCAAATGATCCTCATTGAGTGGGGCCCCTAAAGCCCTCAGAATTCTGGTCTCCTTCTTCTACACTGTCTTGAGCCTTCCCACACTGTGTCACCTACAAGTGAATATGATATGTGAGACAAGGTCTGACTGGAATAAAGCAGAGAAAGACTATCTTACCTCCTCTGTTTGGTCACTGTGCTTCTCCTAGGGAAGCCCCAAACCACACTTGCACTTTGAGTTCTTGAGTTATACTGTTGACAAATATTGATCAATGAGTGACAGTTGCCATGGGACAATTTATGTTGGATGTCAGGAAAACCTTCCCCAAAATGAGACCTGTTCCAAAGTAGAACAGGCTGCCTGGAGAGATAGCATTACATCCCCTTCATTGGAAGTCTTGTCTTCAGGGTGAGACTGAATGGGTGAGACTGCAGGGTGAGACTCATCTGCTATGTTGGGAAGGGAATTCTCATTGCAAGTATAGGGACTGCTGAGGTTCTTTCCAACTGTGTGACTTTCTGATTTCACAGTGACACTCCACAGTCCCTTCCAGCTCCAGCCTTCTGTGGTTGTGTTAAGTGGTCAAACAAAGCACTGGTTAAGCAATAAAATCACTCAGAGAATCAATCCTCCTTGGACGAGTCAGACTAAACAAAGCTAAAGGGGCAGAATCAATTGGTTAAGTATTAGGAACAGTAATGGAGAGAGGAAAGCTAGGAGAGGGGAAAATAAATTTGGGCTAAAAAGCTACACATCTTTTTCCCCTTCTGTTTTTCATCGGTTTCATCATTCGATGACTTCAGGGTGACATGGCCTAATTGGGATCCCACCCACACTTGCTTCTGTCCCATATGGTCTTTGACTCTACTGATCCTGATGTTTGACAAGGCCAGGCATTACACAGTCTCTCACCAGCCTCCTTTGGAAAATTGGACACTTGAGTGTATGTCAAAGTGACAGTGCCCTTGGTTTCCATATCTCAGTTGGACACAAGTTCTGCCAGGGTATGCCACACTGAGAAGAGTGTGATATGGAGCCAACCATAGATCAAAACCTAGCCTCTAGCAAAGTCTAGACTAGCTTGTCCCTAGGATGATGGTCGTTTGGTAATGAATCATTTCGACATGTCAAGTAGAATTCAATCAATTAACAATCATATATGAAGCACCTACTAGGTGGTGGGCTCTGGTCTGGTCAATGGAGATAAAAATCCCCAAGTTAGTCCCTGACTTCAAGAAGCTTACATTCTAATAGTGAGACACAACACAAATGGAAAGTTGGGGTCAAGGGGAGGGAGCTTCTGATTGGAAGTCACAAGGATAGTGAGCAAAATTTAAGGCAGCAGATTACAAAGGCAATCTAGTAACAACAGAGGTCAGGGTGGGAAAAGGAAATTGCAGTACGCACAAGCTAAATAGACCCAGGTATCCTGGCAGAGAGTTAAATGTTATGTGAAGTATGGTCTTGGAGCCTCTAAATACAATCTGTTGAAGTAAATTTCCCCTTATTCACCCACAAATATAGAGAGTTAAGTGACAGTCTCAATTCAATTCAACAAACACATGTGTCTATCCATATTTTCCAGGCACTGTGCTAGGCAATGGCGATACACAGAAAAAAGTGGACTTAGTCCCTACTTAGCCTCAAGGACTTCCATGCTTCTAAGGGAAATCAAAAGTGTTTAAAAAGAAGCATTGATTGACCCGTGATCTCACTGATGTACTTCCTACAATCATGCAGCTAGTAACCAAATTGTCTCCAGAGGACCACCCAACATACTGGGGACTTTCTTTTAGATCTCTTGATGCTGCATTACATTGCAATGATAAAGCACATAGGCTGACTATTTATTATTCCTTGGTTCTCAATCCTTGACTAGCCTGTCTTGTTTTTCAGTTGAGCATGTTTCTGATGATATTCTTTGTGCCATTTCTGGACAATTCCCCATTTGTGGGGTTCTGTAGACTGTGTATCCACCAAGCACCACTCTATTGCCCTTTGGGTGACCCTTGACTCTAATTATTCTAGGGCTGTAGAATTCTATATTCTTGGTCATCCAGTGACACTAGAAGAATATCACAGCTTGAAAGACGGATCTTCACTTCAGGCTGATGTTTTTGGTCCTTGAAAGCTGTACGTAGTTCCCCAAAGAAATTCCATCCCCTCTCTTCCTGTCTGTGTTTGAAGGTGATATTTCAGTATTTTTGAAATATCAAAATTCTGGTACTTCTTTCATCACTGTCATGCCAAGTTGTTCCCTGGCTTGGCAAGTCTGACTAGGACTGCTCTTAGCTATTTTTTAAGCAAAGACAATGATTTAAAGTGGAAGGGGCCCCAGGGGCCACCTAGTCCATCCTACAAGCTGGAGTAACTTATATGATGTTGTTGTTAAGTGGTCACCCAAATGCTGATTGAGGCCCTCCAAATTGGGAAGCTCAAGCCCTTATAAGAAAATCCATTCAATTGCAGGGGTGGGGAAGCTATGTACTAAGGATGTTATAACATACATTGAGTGGAAAAAAAGGAGAAAGTTGGAAATAAGTGGGCTGGACAATAGTGTGGATCAAAGGATTCCAGACTGGTTCAATGAAAAAGTGCCTAGCACAGTGCCTGGAACATAACAGATAGGTATGTGTATTTGTTTAATTGAATTTGGGACTGATACTGAATACTCTAGAATACTGGACACCAAGAGTGTTTGTTAATATTTACACATCAACCCAAAAGGGGTTCAGGTGGAATTCTGATGCAACACCCCCAGAGTCTGTGCCTTACCGTAGGATGTTTAACATTCTTAGCAATTATTTAGATAAAACCAATGATGGCACCCTGATAGTGGAAAGAGAAGCAGAAGCAGAACTGAACATGTCTATCTTCTTCCTTTTCTTAATTATCATCTTCCTTCCACCCTGAACAGGACTCCTATTCCCTCTTTTCTCCAATGTGACTTTAAAAAAAAACCTCTTCTTTCTTTGCCAATCTTGACACATTCTAAGCTTCAGTTCCTTCTAGTATAGAGAAAACTCTTCCCATTTGGAACAGTCTTTCTGGGAATGGAAAAGAGGGAAGGTGAGCCAGGAGGCATGAATGAGGAGAGTATTCAATGAGCCACCACTACAATGGGTGAAGAACTCTGTACCTGGAGGGGTCTGGGGACCCACAGGAGCAGAGGGTGTGAAGAAATGATCTCTCTAGTGCTTTTAGAAAATATTCTGCTGGTTAAAGTTTTTTTTTGTAATTGGCTTTTGTAAACATGTGAGAAACTCAGGAGCTATTTCCCAGGTAAGGGAGGGATGAATTTGAGATACCATATATGAGTGAAAGGAACCTTCCCGACCTTTAGAACTAATAGTTCCCAGAAGTCTAACCCTAGAAAATACTGGGAAGGCCCAGAAAGGGCATTATCCTTAATGGGAAAAAAGGCATTGGACTAAGAGTGAAGAACAAAATGAGGAGGTATGGGTAGAAGTTTCAGAGAAGAATTTGTAGTCTTGATGTAAGGAAACACATCCAAACAAAATTAGCTATCAAATATTGGCTGACTTGGGAGGTGGTAGACTACCCTTTCAAAGAAAAACTAGATGAGCTCTTGTCAGGTTTAGATAGCTTTGGGGATCCTTTATATCTCTGAGATTCTAAGGCCAGGGTGATGAAAGACTAGATCTAGAGCCAAAAAGCACCTCCATGGCCTCTCCACCAAGACTGCAGGTCTTTCCCCTAAGACAGCATAGTGCTTCCACAGGCACCTTCCATAGCAGGGTAGAACCAGATAGGTGACAGTGTAGCAAGTAAGAGCAGAAAGCTGTAGCAGTCTCCTGGGGCAGATCAGGAGAGGCTCTAGAAGTCGTGGAAAGTAGATATTCTGTGCTTCATAACTTGTCATTTACTCAAATCTTTATTCTGGTGGACTAGACTTAGGAGGTCATCAGCATTAGGGAAAACCCAGGAAGGAAAGTCCTGCTACCACTGCAGATCTGTGACCTTCTCTAAAATCTGCAGGCTCAGAGTTAGTTGGAACACTGAAAAGTTAAGTGACTTACCAAGGGCCTCACAACTAGCTTGTGTCAGAGATGGGACTCGAACCTGGGACGTCCTGTTTCTGAGGTCAGCTCTCTGTCCACTCAACTGCTCAGAACCACAAATAGTTACTAGAAAAGGCCCTTTGGACAGCCCAGCCTATCTTGGGTGTGATTAAGGGAAGGAAGTGATTATCTGCTCTTAGGCCAATAAAACCTAAGAGATTGAGAGGACACCAGAGACCAGGCACAGGATAGTGTCCAAAAGAAGGGATCTACAGAAGAGATTCCTGCCCTACCAGCTTCATGAGTGCATGCAGGCAAGGTCAGGAGCAGAACAGAACAGGACCAGAAGAAGCCCAGGCTGGATGGGATCTGGAGACTTGGTATCCGGGAACTTGATGGGGAAGCCTACCTGTGCAGTTGGGTGACCTGGGCCAAGTCATTCACTTACCTTCTCTGGGCCTCAGTTTCCCCATCTTAAGAGGTTGTCCTAGATCCTAGGTTAAAAGCCCCTGGTTG
>JAQQSZ010008465.1:0-13034 GCA_028646595.1 Phalanger gymnotis | reverse complement strand
TGAAATTAGTGCCAGTATTTGGAGGAAGGGAGGAGATTTACCTGTACATCAACTTAAGACCAGTTCAAATAAAAGTGCATACATTGAAGGTGACAGAGTAGGTCGGAAAATTCCAAGCTCTCCAGATTTCCCCCACAAACAAGACAAAAAAGTGCCTCAAGGTGAATGGAGAGTGGTAAAAATAAAGAGTTGGGACAGAAGAGTCGTCCTTCTGGGACAATGGGAGAAAATCCAAGGTTTGGTCCTTGTGAAGTGTTAACACCTCTGGGCTAGTTCCCCTGAAAGAACAAGCAGGGAGCCCTGTGAGCAGCTGGGTTAGGAGGTAGCCTTGGCAGGAATTTTCAGCCACTGGACAGTGTGGAGAATCAAGTATCTGAGCAGGAAAAGATTGAGGGAACCTCTGCTACTAAGAGACACCAGAGCTAGCTGTGCTGCCTAGATGCAGCTCTGGGTGAGAAGGAACCAGCATGTGTCTAGTGAGTATAGAAGCAATGGGGCAGGGACACTGCACTTATAGGAGGGTAAAGTTCTTTGTTTTGGTTCCAGGCTAGAGGGGAGAAATGAAAAAGGATCTGAGGCCAGAGGCACCAACCCCCATACCCTAGGACTAGAGGTGATTACAAAAAATAAACTGCTAAAATTTTTATTTAAAAAAATGAGCAGGCAAAAGAGAAAGAATACAACCATAGAAAATTACTATGGAAATAGAAAAGAACAAGGTTCATCTTCAGAGGAGATTGCTGAAACAAAAAAATGTTTCCTACTCCAAAGGGCAACATCAAATGATCACCTGCCCCCAAAAGAATTCAAAGAAGAACTTAAAAAAGATTTAAAAATCAAATGAGAGAGATTGAGAAAAAAATTAAAATAAATAGGAACAACCCAAGAAAACTAAGAAGATTATTAAAAGAATGTCAACTAACTAGAAAAGGAGGTCCAGAATCTTAAGGAAGAAAACAGCTCCTTAAAAATTAGAACTAGACAAAGGGAAGCCGGTGAATTTATTAGGGACCAAGAAATAATAAAACAAAATATAAAGAATGAAGAATAAAGATAGAAGTGATTGTGAAGCATCTCATGAGAAAAACAACTGATCTGGAGATCAGATCGAGAAAACATAAGAATAATTGGACTACCTAAAAGCTACAATAAAAAGAATCTTGATGCAATAATGCAAGAAATAATTAAAGAAAATTGTCTTGAAGCATTAGAACAAGAAGAGAAAGAGAAATAGAAAACATCCACTGACCGCCACCTGAAAGAGATCCTGCAAGGAAAACCTACAGAAATAGCGTAGTCAAATTCTGAAACACTCAGCTCAAGGAGAAAATATTATGGGCAGCAAGAAAAAAGATTAAAGATGGTATTGCTGCAATTAGAATCACAAGACCTAGCAGCAGTGACATTAAAAGATCACAGGTCTTTAAACACTATATCTCAAAGAGCAAAAGAACTGGGGTTGGAGCTGAAAATATCATACTCAGCAAAGTTGAGCATAATCCTGAATGAAAAACATGCATATTTAATGAATTGCCAGACTTCCAGGATTTTACTTAAAAAAAAAACCCTGAATTTAATGGAGATTTGACATATAAGATCCCAGAGAAATATAAGGTACATATTGAAGACCAATTACAAGGGAATCAATAAGGACAGACTGTTTACTTTTTGTATATGACAAAATGTAAAACATATGTCTAAGATTATTATTAGTAATTGGGTAGTTTGAAAGAAAGATTGGGGTAGATCTAAGTATGATATGATTCTAAAAAATAAAACCATTAAGGAAAAAGTAAAATAAAGTAATTATCTTATGAAAATAATATGTGAGACGAAGAACCAACACAGAGGAATTGGATGGGGGAGGAAGGCTGGTAGTTCTGGAACCTTACTTTCATCAAGAATGGGTTTAAGAGAGAACAATACATACATACATACATACATGCATATGTACGTACATACGTACATACATACATACATACCTGTGTGTATGGGCATAAAAGTCTTTTAAATTTAGAAAGAAATCAAAGTCTAAGGGGATAGGGAAGGGAAAGGATAAGGGTGGGATTTTTAGAGGAAAGGGTGGTGAGGGAATAGGATAAGGGGGGGATATAGAAGGGTGTTTAAATTAACAAGAATGGGAGGATAAGGGAGGGACCCTTGGGTGGGGTTAAGTAATAGGAGGGCAAGGTGATGGGTAGAAGTAAAGTAGAGGAATCAAGAGAGAGAGGAACTAAGAGATACACACAAACAAAAAAAATCAGGAGTAGAATTTATTAGGGAAAAATAAGCAGGGGTAAGAATCATGATCCTAGATAACGTTAAACCTAAAATAGTTTCAAACAAATGAGAAAAGAGGGAAACTAGATTATATGTCAGCCATATTAATCAATATTGTTTTAGAGTATTTAAAATAACTAGACAGTATAAGGTTGGAATATTGTTGTGGTATAGGAAATGATGACTTGGTGGACTTAGAAAAGTAGAAAGAATCAGACTTATGAAGGAAGAGATTATTCACCATTAGAGAAACAGAGGATAAATAACTATAGTACAGTCTTACATAGATGCCTTTGAATGTATATGTCTATAAACGAGTATGATTATGGATATCTAAGTATATGTATATATGTAAATTTATGTGTCTATATGTAAATGCATGTGTATATATAGTTTTGTTTGTATATTTGCATGTTTGTATGTATATATATATGTGTGTGTATATATATATATACATACATACATATACACAATGACATACACATCCTTAATAGCTTGATTGTAGCCATCTTTGTGGGAGAGGAAGAAAGAAAGAATAAAGTAAAAAGTGCACAGCAGATATCAAAAGAAAACTTACAAGGAAGCAAATGTAAGAAAGATAGCTCTGAACACAATGCATAGTATTTTTATATAGGCTTTCTTGAAATGGAAATTTATTGCTGTAGACTTTCAAAGTTCTCTTACATTCTGCTTTATACATGACAATGCCTTTTTTTCTTATTTTGTATTTAAGTTTTAATGTTGAATTTTATAATATGTTTCTTTTTCTTTTCTTATTGTGTATTTAAGTCTTGGTATTAAGTTTGAATCAATGTTTTTAAAAAGTACACATATTAAGTTTAAATCAATTTTTTTTAAAAAGCACACACATTAAAGAAAAAGAAAGAGAGAGGCATAGATTACAGAAATAATGATGTGATGGACATTGTGATAGATTTTGTTTAGTTCTATATGCTGCACAATTTAGCACAGAATGGTCAAGACCATCTAAATCACATTGTATATAGATCACTTAAAGAAACTGAGGACTTAAGAAGAAAATCTCTAGAACAGACATAATAGCTGTCTCTGAGTATTGTCAGGGATTTGACTCAGTATGTTTGTCTTCAGAAGGCAAAACTAGAAGCCATGGGTGCTAACTGAAAGGAGGCAAATTTAGACTTGAAGTCAGGAAAAGTTTCCTAAAAAGTAGAGCTCCTGAAGAGTGGGATGGGTTGCCTTGGCAGTTAGTGATTTCCCCCTCATTTAAGGTAATGATGTAAAGGCTGAATGACAACTTGTTTAGAGACTATAGAAATTCCTTCCCACTGAAACTCTGTGATTCTATTTTCCATTGCAGGCAATATTTGCTACTACAAATAAACTACAAATTTGTAGTTTATTACTATCCTTCAATGCTATAGCTCAGTAGTAACTGATGGCAAAAACTTCATATGTCTTGGCATGGTCAACAAAGGAAATTTGGAGGGAGTGGTGGTCTAGTTCTTGCTACTTCTCAAATCACCATTCTTACACTTTCTGTTGGAGTAATATTGTACTTTAATGTCTCTTTTCATATATCTTCAGTTGTCTTTTGAGAATCTTTGTAAGTATTCAGTTCCTTTGTTTTTATATAGTTCATATATTGTTTATATAATTTAAATATTGTTTTAATATCATTTGTTTTTATATTATCTTAATTTCTGAATATTATCTCCCCTTTGCTCCCTCCCATAAAACATCTCTGATAAAAAGGAACAAAAAGTAGAGGGAAAAATGCTGTTTTGTAAAACTAAGCCACTTCTCAAATGAATCTGATAGGATATGCAATGGTCCACATGTGGCCTCTGCTTTTGCAAAAAAGAGAGGTAGTTATATTTTCTCTTGTCTTGTCTTTTTTTTGGGAAGGGGCAGCATGAGTTGGTCAGTATAATTAGGTACCTGATATCCAATTGTGTTCTAGTCTCTGTTAATCTCTTCAACCAACAATAAATAATTATTAAAAATCTACTATGTTCTAGGCACTGTGCCAGGCTCTGGAGATACAAATACAATGAATGAAACAACCCATACTTGTGAAAAATATTTATATCTCCTCCATCTCTGAACTACAATTTTGTTTACAACTTAGGGTTTAATTCTTCCCCAGCTATTTCTTTTATGTTAGTCGATGTCAAGGGCAAGGACTCTGCCCTATATTAGACTTTAAGTTGCATAAGGATTGGGAGTATGTCTTAGCTAAACTTTGTGCTCAATGTGGTTCTCTGCAGTTTCAAAATTTTTTTATTGCATTGAATTGAATTCTTGTTCTGTATCCATCACAGTGCCTAGAACTAGCCCAACATATATTTGTGGCTGAGTTAGTACTTCCTTACTTCCAAAAATGTAATGTTATCAGTTTAAATATTATTACACTCACACAGATTTCACAACTTCTGCAATTTTGGTAAATGGCTTCACAGCTCGTTGTGGGCAGAAATAATCTTTATCTGATGATCTTGGATGGTAGTCCAATGAAGGATCCATGTTCAAAGCCAGATTTATTGTATTTGTCAGAGCTTTTTCTCTATTGGCCAAGGGTTCTAGAAACCAAGGTCACCTCTATACTAAAGGAAAGTATCTGAGTAGTGTGTTACTGGAAGTGCAATTGTTAGAACAAGAAATATCTACTTTTGCAGTACTTTGTTTTGGGAAGAACAATAAAATGCATTTGAGACAAAAGTAGTCATCATGTTAGGATGAAGGTTGAAAAGTTGTGATTATTACTTTTTATGTTGCAGGTTTAAAACTTCTAAAGATGGATCAGTAGTCTGGGTGAAATAAACTAGAGGTGCAGGTATAGCAGTAAGATAGGATCCCAGGGGTGGGAAACCTGTGGCCTCTAGGCCACATGTTGCCTTCAAAGTCCTTGGTGCAGCCTTTTGACTGAGTCCCAAGTTTTACAGGAAAATTCTTTTATTAATGGAATGCTATATGGGGATATCCTCCCCATAAAGGGATGTTCTATATCATAGAGCAAAAGAAGTTTGGAATAGGAACCAAACTAGGCCACCATGTTTTGGGAGATAGCATGATACAGATGGAAAAGGAGGCAAATTAGGAGGGGGAAGGTGCTACTATTTAGTGTAACAAGAAGAATGTGCCAATATCATTACTATGGAGGGTAAAGTCAATATTAGAGATTCAGACTTTATTGTCTCGTATGCACATAGTTGATTGCATGTTGTCTCCACCATGAGAATGTGAGCTCCCTGAGGGCAGGGACCATTGTTGTCTTTCTTTTTACTTTAGTACTTATAACAGTGCTTGACACATAGTAATAGATTAATAAATGCTTCTTGATTTGACTTGATTAGGCAAGCAAAAGAGATAAATGGACTGGGAGTAGTTTTCAGATATCTAGATTTGACACAAGGTATGGTCAGAAGTATGGCCTAAGTACACAGGCAGGACTCAATAGCCATGAAACCAAGCTGGACATCTGGGAAACAGCTTGGGCGGAGAGGATGAAGAGCATATTATGATCTGGCCTTGATGGGCATGCCCACATAACAGTGTACTCCAAGTATGGCTACTTTTCATAGGTTGGACTTTTTGTCCTTTGCCTTTATTTTTCAACATCCTCATTGATATGGGCAAATAAAGGCAGGCTCACTGAATTTTATTCTCCAGACCAAGGACAGATGTATAATAATGTGTGAGATTTAGTAATTTTCACATTAGCAGAAGCCTTAGTCTCCTGGGGAGTTTTATTGATTCTAACAAAATTTTCATGCTTACCATTTTTAATTATGAAGTGTCCATTTTCCAGCCTATACTTGCTCCCTTTCTACTTTCTTCTTTTTAAGTCATGCAAAACAAAATTCCTTATTAACCATATTGCAAAAGAAAATATATCAAAAAAGGGGAAAATAAAGAAAGTATTTTAAAAAGTATGCTTCAACCTGCATTCAGGATTCATCACTTTTCTCTCTGGAGATGGATAGCATTTTTCATCACGGGTCCTTTGGAATTGTATTGGATCATTGTCTTGTAGTTGAGTAGCTAAGTTGTTCACAGTTGATCCTGCTTATTCCACTTTGCATGAGTTCATATAAGTCTTCTGAGATTTTTCTGAAACCATCCTGTTCATTTCTTATAGCATGATAGTATTTCATTACAATTATATATCACAACTTGTTCACCCATTCTCCAATTGATGGGCATCCCCTCAAATTTCCAATTTTTTTGCCAACACAAAATGAGCTGATATAAATATTTTTGTACAAATAGAATCTTCCTTCCCTTACCCCTTTTTATCTCTTTAGGATACAGACCTAATAGTGCTATTGGTGGATCATAGGATATGTACAGTTTGATTGCCTTTTGGACATAGTTCCAAATTGTTCTCTAGAACAGTTGAATCAGTTCACAACTCCACCAACAGTGCACTAGTATCCCAATTTTCCTACATCCCTTCCTATATTTGTTATTTTCCATTTCTGTCATGTTAGCCAGTATTATAAATATGAAGTGGTATATCAAAGTTGTTTTAATTAGCATTTCTCTAATCAGGAGTTATTTAGGCATTTTTATGTGACTATTGATAGCTTTAATTTCTTCTTCTGAAAACTATCTGTTCCTATCCTTTGATGATTTATCAACTGGAGAATGGCTCTTCTTTTTATAAATTTGTCTCAGTTCCCTGTATATTTGAGAAATGAGACCTTTATCAGAGAAAATTGAGGTAATTTTTCTCTGTTTCCTGTTTTCCTCCTAACTTTGGCTATATTTTGTTTGTGCAAAAATTTTTAAATTCCATGTAATAAAAATTATCTATTTTGCTTCTCATAATCTTTTTTCTCCCTTGTTTGGTCATTAACTCTTCACTATTCATAGATCTGACAGGTACATTTTTCAATGTTCTTCTAGTTCACTTATGATATCACTCTTTATGTCTAAATCATTTATCCGTTTTGACTTTGTCTTGGTATACAGTGTGAGATGTTGGTCTATGCCTAGTTTCTACCAAACTTTCTGCGGTTATTTTAAATGGAATTTCTCTTTTTATCTATTCCTGATGGGTTTTGTTGATAATATATAGAAATGCTAATGATTTGTATGGTTTTATTTTATATCCTGTAACTTTGCTAAAGTTGCTAATTCTTTCAACTAGCATTTTTTCGTTGATTCTCTAGAGTTCTCTAAGTATACCATCATACCATCTGCAGTGATAGCTTTGTTTTCTCATTGCCTATTTTTATTTCTCTTTTCCTTCAATTCCTTTTTCTTATTTTTATTGCTTATAGCTGGTATTTCTAGTACAATATTGAACAATAGTGATGATAATGGACATCTTTGCTATACTCTTAATCTTATTGGGAAGGCTTCAAGTTTATCCTTTACAGATAATGCTTGCTCTTGGTTTTAGATAAATATTACTTAACATATTAAGGAAGGCTCCATTTCTTTCCATGCTTTCTAGTACTTTTTTGTTTTGTTTTTGTTTTGTTTTTTTTGGAGGGGGCAAGGCAAGGCAATTGGGGTTAAGTGACTTACCCAAGGTCACACAGCTAGTAAGTGTGTATAGTGTCAGAGGCCAGATTTAAACTGAGGTCCTCCTGACTCCAGGGCCAGTGTTCTACTCACTGTGCCACCTAGCTGCTCCATAGTATTTTTAATAGGAGCAGGAATGTATTTTGTTAAAGGCTTTTTCTGCATCTATTGATACAATCATACGATTTATTTTTTATTTTTGAATTGATTTGGCCCTTTGTTCTTTCAAGGGAAGAGATTTCTAATCTTCAGTGCTAAGGTTTCAGAGAAATTATATGAGTGAATGAATTGAACTGAATTAATTTTGAATTGTGAATGACTTGAGGAGAACATCAGCTCCTTGAGCATGAGGATTATTTCTTTTTAAATTGTGTCTTTGTGTCTCCAGAATCTAGCATGATGTCAGGTCATAGTCACAGTAGTTTCTTCATAAGTATTTGTTGCAGGTTTATATGCTCTATGGCTTTCTTCTAGCAATATATTTTCTGTCCCCACATGAATCATCATAAGTGGGGGGTGGTCATCAGGTCTGACAGTTTTTGGAAGGTTCATTGTCATGTTCTAGGTAGATGTCTTGGTACCTTCTAATTAATCAGTTTATAGATATGTATTTAGAACCCACTGTGTCCGAGCGTAATGCTAAGTGTTGGGACTACAAAAATAAAAGCAAAGTCATCAGTTCACATATGGTACAAGTCACTAATCACAGCTTGTGTCTTCTTCTGACTTTTAATGGATGATGTCACTCCCGAGGGCTACCCGTTGATTGGCATAATCATTCTTTATAAGACAAGAAGCTGTTGAGTACTCAGTTCAGTTTCTCTCTCTGTTGGAAGGAGCTCATTCTTTTATTTTAGCTTCAAGGCTCAGTTGTCTTTCTTCCCTTTCTTTATTGTGTCATATCCTTCTTTTCTGCCTATCCCTGAAGCACATACAAAGTCCTGTTCATCTTTTTTCATCTCTGACCCCTTCTTCCACTTTTGTTAAATCACAATTTACCTAGAAATTGAGGAGGCTTTTCTCAAGCCCATTTACCTTCTCTTTGAAATGAGAAATGAGCCTGTATTTTAACATGGAGCATTTACTTGTCAAAGGAAGAGAGAGATTCACTGCCAAATTTGTACAGGTGAATTTAAGATATTACTTGTCCTCTTTAAGTGACTTGCCCATGGTCACATAGCTATTACACATATGGAACAGGCTTTCAACTTGGATCTTGGTGACTATAGGCCTAGGCCTTTTTCCAGTGTACCACTTAGCTGCCTCAAATATACAGGGTGTTCCTAAAGTCTGGACACATAGGCAAAATGCATATTTTCAAGAAATGAATGAAATTTTCAATAACATTTTACTCAATTGGAATATTAACAAATAACATCTTCAATATGATTTCCATCATTTGTAATGCGAAGGTTGATGCACTTTGCGAGATTCACATGAATTCAATGTAATAACTCCACATTGCCATCAATTTTAGCACATTCACTCTTTATGTGTTCAATTGTGTGTTGCATCTGTGATTTTCATTGAGTACACCTTCTCCTTTAGCATACCTCAGAAAAAGAAGTCAAGGGGACTAAGGTCTTTAATATTCCAAATATTTCAAAATATGCATTTTTCCTATGTGTCCAGACTTTAGGGACACCCTGTAGACTTTTAGCTTGGCCCTAATGACCTTCCGCAAACTTTCCACAGATTGAAAATGACCCCAATCTACCATTTCAACATTGTTTCACTTTTTTACAAGTGGAAGCAAGGATACTTTCAGGAAGAGAGATTTTCATTCCTCTGTTGTAGTAACTCTTGAGACTAACTTCTGTGGCAAACTCCTATGACAAACCCTGACCACTGAGATGAGTGTAACTTACATTAACACAGCACTTTAATTTTACAAAGTGTCTTTAAAATTTACTTTCAAAAATGAATCCTGCAAGATAGGTAGTGAAAGTATTATTTTTCCTCATTTTTACAGATAAGGAAACTGGGGCTTGGAAATTTTAAATGACTTGCCAAATTGCAACCCAGGAAAGAAGTATCGAAGCCTGCACTTGGACTCATATCTCTTTTAGCCAAAGAAGCTAACTCAGTCTTTGCCTGTATCGAAAGCAGCAAGATATCTGCAACAACGGAAGGAATGGTATCATTCTTCTTGTTTCTAGTGATAACACCTCTGTAGTACTGTGTTGATTTCTCAGTGCCACATTTCAGGAAGGACGTTGACAAAAGAATGTGTTCAGAGTGAGGTAAAGATACAGGAAAGGATGCCACATTTGGATTAGTTGAATGACCTGGGAATGTTTAGCATAGAACAATGAAGATTTAAGTGTCCTGATTTAAGATAAATTATAGCTGTCTGCAGGTGTCTTAAGAGCTATCATGTGAAAGAGGTGTTATTCTTGCCCTACTAGCAGAAGGCTGAGGTAGGAGTGGTGGATGAAAATTGTACAGAGTTAGATTTTGGATCAATGTAATAGAAAATTGCCTATTAAAAGCAGAAGAAATGGCCAAGAAACATAAAGAAAGGATTCATTTTGGTAGTTCAGATTTGGTCAAATTAAGTTGAATTTTCAAGAGATATAGAGAAAGAGAAGTCCAGAGAGGAGGCTGATGAGTTCAGGCTTGAACAGGTTGAGTTTGAGGCAACAATGGTATCTCTAGATCAAAATTTGCAGCAGCCAGTTGGATTTGGTGCACATTACCAATTTTAGGGTAAAGATTCATTCTGAATATGCAGATTTGGGAATCATCTTGCATTACTTATGGTAATCAAAGCCATGGAAATGTTAAGATCTCCAAAAGATATGAGTTGGCCCTCTTCCTTTGCATTCTTGATGCTCATAGACTATAGATGCCTATCTCTGTCAGTAGTTCCTCACAAAATGTCTTTATTCTAGGTGATTATGGAGTACATGAATGTTACAAGAAAAAAATTGAGTTTCAGTAAGTAAAACTCTATTTTCAATTATGAATTACATTGTGTCTCGGTGTCCTTGCCCAAGCCTCAATGTGAAGAGTTGAGTTTTTCTGTGAGAGGAGCTGTGACTATTGTCCTAAGGATCTGCTTTACCCTATATCAAGAAGGAGAAAGTCAGATTTTTTTAAAAAAAATTCTTTGACCAAACCCCTATGAGCAAAAGGATTACATTTGAAAGGTTTTCATAAATCAACATTATCTTGATGGAATGTATTCCATGTTATAAAAGCAAATGGGATTGAGAGTATTTATCTATTTTAAAAATCCTCCCCCCCCTCTTTTTTTTCTTTTGCCATTTCATTTTCTGAAAGAGGCAGTATGGCACCGTAGATAGAGAGCTAGCCTTAGAGTTAGACTCTAACCTCACATGCCAGGATGGTATAGATGTCTGACCACCAACACATTCAAGGGGGTCAGGTTTACTCAGCTGTAAGAATACAGTTGTCAAGCACAGTGCAAGGGTGCATATTGGTAGTGCTCAGTCAATTGAGTTCAGTTTAATTCATTGCCAAGACTTTCCTTTGTTTCCCTTTTTTCTCTACAAAGATCATGGTAGCTGGCATTTATATAGTGATTTAATGTCCATGTAGTACTTTAGATATATTATCCCATTTGATCCTCATAATATCCTTGGAAGCTAGTGCTATTATTATCTACATTTTGGAGAAAAGGTAATTGAGTCTGAGAGAGATTAAGAGATTTAACCATGGTCACATAGCTAATAAGTATCAGAGACAGAATCTGAACTCAGATTTTCCTGACTCTCAATCCAGCACCTTTTCCCATTGTGCCACCTACTTACCACCTCTATAATGACATCCAGCACCACTTTATGATCTTAAGTGCTGATGTAGCACTTTCAGGTTTGCAAAGTATTTTACATATGTCATTTGAGCCTTAGACCATATGTAGCAAAAGCAGCCGTTGTAGAGTGGAAAGTTTGGACAGATTTGGGAATATGAAAAGCTGTTTTGGTGGGAACTTTTAAAAATAGGGTTAGGGATGCTAAGGACCACATTACCAATGCAAAGTATTCTTTTAGGAGTGAAAAAAAGAAACTTTTATACTCCAGCTATTTTCATGTTTATCCATTAGCACCTGCAGGTACCATAGGTTTGCAAACCTGTCTGCATTGTAGGCTAGGAATTCCGCCCTCCACCCTTTGAAATTCTATTTACTCTCCATGCTCTTCATTCTTCCTTGTAATATGTATAAGCTTAGTTATTGTCTATTGCAGAAGATTTGGGTTCAAGTCCCACCTTTGACATACTGATTCTTCAACGTTGAGCAAGTCATTTAATTTCTCAGGACCTCCATTTCACTAAGACTATTCACAAACATCTATTTGACAGAAGGTGTATAAGTTTTTCAAGAATCCAGATCTTTTGGTATTGGAGCATAGAAAGAAATATTTTTAATGTGCTATCATGAGCTTAAAGTGATCCTTTCCTTTCCAACATACTCAGACATATGTATGCATGAATTTTTTTTCCTTTGGATCCATACCATTTGAATTCAAACTTTTCAGCATCAGAATGATCCTCAGACTAGATCTGGGAATGGTCCAGCATTGTTTTTTGCAAATATCTTTTTGTGTTCGTAACAAGCTTCTTGAGTTTTTTTTTCTAAATGCAAGAAAATGTTTTCATTATTGATTGGCAATAGGAAAATATAATGATAAATGTAATAATATTATAAGGGGAAATTTACTCAAATCATTATGCAAGCAACCATTTGACTTGCATCACAGAAAATAAATGAAATGAAAATGAGGTTTCACAGAATCTCAGAGTTGGATCCCTCCAACTCTAAGTGCCACACTTTAATATGCGTCTTTGTCTCTTTCACTTTTTTCCCTTATATCCTCTAGCATGGCAAATAGTTGGTGCTTAACAAATGTTTTTGAAGTATTGATTGGAACAGATCTTTCAGGTTCTCATCTTTCTTATAATTTTTTTCTTTGACTCATTTTTATTCAGTATGTTAGTATTGAATCTACAATTAAGACTGCATCTTTTTACATTCCTTGTATTAATTCCTTCTTTTTACATTATGGAATGTAAATTATGTGTTTAGTATTTCTACTTAAAAATTATAGTTTCTACATGCTCTAGAATATGGTCTATTTTTGTAAAGGGATGATGTAGTGTGGAAGAATATGTATATTTTTTAAAGTTCCCATTCAGAAGATGCCATAAGCCTTTCAGCTCTAAATTCTCAACAATTTATTTTGTTCTATATTTTCCTTTCTGTTTCTCTTTCTGTT
>JAQQSZ010008463.1:0-13035 GCA_028646595.1 Phalanger gymnotis | reverse complement strand
TGGTGGTGGTGATGATGATGGTGGTGGTGGTGATGATGATGGTGGTGGTGATGATGATGGTGATGGTGATGATGATGGTGATGATGATGATGATGGTGATGATGGTGATGGTGATGATGATGATGATGGTGATGATGATAGCTAGCATTTCTTTTGGGGCTGCTGGGGGGGGGCATAGTGCATAGAGTGCTCAGCCTGGAGTTGGGAAGACTGATGTTAAGAAGACCTGGGCTAAATGATTTCTAAAGTTCCTCCGAATCAATCAGCAAGCATTTATTAAGCCTCTACTAGGTTCAGGGCAGCTAGGTGCCACAGTGCATATAGTCGTAAAGACTCATCTTCCTGAGTTCAAATTCTGCCTCAGACATTTATTAGAAGAGTGACCCTGGGCAAGTCACTTAACCCTGTGTGCCTCAGTTTCCTCATCTGTAAAATGAGCTGGAGAAGGAAATGGCAAACCACTCCAGTATCTCTGCCAAGAAAACCCCAAATGGGGTCATGAGGAGTTGGACACGACTGAAATGACTGAACAACAAAAGTGACAAGCATTTGCTTTAAGGTTTGAAAAGTGCTTTCTTTGTGTATTTATTTCCCTTCATCGTCACCTCAATCCTAGGAGGTAGGTGTTATTGCTACCTCCATTTTACAGATTGGGAAACTGAGGCCTAACTTAAGTGACTTTCCCAGGGTCGTACAGCATCTAAGACAGGATTCGAACCCCAAGTACCTCATTCTATTTGCCTCTATTGTCTATCTTGTGTGAACACAGTTGTTTGCATGTTTTCTCTCCCATTAGAATGTGAGCTTCTTGAGGGAGGGAGTATTTCTGTCTTTCTTTGTATTTTTGACACTTAGCACAGTGCCTGGTCTTAGTAAATGCTGGTTCACTTGACTCTATCCACTTCCAACCCAGATGCCTTCCAAGTCCTAAGAAGGTATACCAAATGAAAAAGAAGGTTGCTTCACCAGAAAACAACACACACACACACACACAAACACACACACACACACACACACACACAGAGGACCTATCCGAATTTTAATGCTATTCATTATATAAAAATGAAGGAAAAAAAAAGAAATAACACTCCCCTCTTTATTTTTCCATCTTCTGTCACTACTAGCTCTGGGCTGCATTGTATTCTTGCTACCAGGAGGCTCTTCCTGTTTTGAAATCGCTTGAACTTAAAGTCTGTTTGCCCTCGCATTTCCTCAACATAAAAAAAAAAAAAAACCCTGAAGCTTGGGGTAGACACAGGAAATGCTTACATTTTTTTTTTTTTGTGGTTAAAAGTACTTGTCCTTGAAGAAGAGATAAGAAAACATTCCCTCTTTGTAGAGGTGAGAGTCTCTGGGTGTGGAACTGTCAGACTTCACTGATGGATTGATTAGTTTTAATTAACTATTTTTTAAAAATTCTTTGCTACAAGAGATGACTGGTGGGGTAGGGGAAGAATATATTTGGAAAGGAAGGTGGTGTCAAAACAAAAGATAAGAATGCTTTTTTTTTTTTTTTTAAAGTCCTTGGGCTCATGCTTAGCATGGTATTTGATCCAATCAGGGTGCCTGTGGATGTTTATGGGTGTGGCTACTGATTTTTTGCATTGAGGAGAAACCACATGTAAATTTCCATTGTCATAGAGGGAAGTGATGATGCCACCACCTGGTGGCCAAATTGTGGCTTTCTTGTTTCATTGAAAGTTGGATGATTGGAGAGATATATGTGGGGACGTCATGATGTGATTTGGCTAGAGGAAAGAAAAGGAAGGCCTTCAGAGAGTTTGCTTTTAACTTGTAATGCATGTAAGTAAGAAAGCAGGCAATACTTGCTCCTAGTGAACTGGAAGGATCAAAGATCATTGGAAGAGTCCTTGAAGGTTGAAGGTCATCTGGTCTACCTCCCCTTCTCCTCCTCTACCACCCCCATTTCACAGAGGAGGAAACTGAGATCTGGGCAGAATCCTAACCCAGGGTCTTCTCACTTAAAATCTTTCTTTCTCATGTATCTTTCTTCCTATTGAGCAAGGTTTACCAGCCTTTCATGCCTACAAGAATTTAAACTAATAATCTAGGCAAAAGGAATGCTTTTTTTTCCTGCCTATAGTAGTTAAAATTTCCACCTTAAAAATAAATATGTATAGTCTTTCTGATTTTAAGATATCCTTGACAATACAAAAGGAGCAAGGCTGTCTCATTGAATCACTGCCTAACAGCCTGAAACAAAAACACAAAGGAAAGTGTGAACTTCTCCCATCATCTTAATGGGATGCTAATGTCGAAGGAAGTCTAATTATCAGGGATAGAGACACATGAAAATGCAGCAAAGTCTGGGGGAATTTAGATTCTGCCCAGGCTGGAGATGCATTGTTCTGTTTGTAGAAAGATGATATTGAGATGTAGCTGCCACAGCCCTGGCACCAGGTCTAAGCTGCACTGAGGCAGGGCAGAGCTTGATTCAAGGAAAAAACTTTCTGACAAAGTTGCCCTAAAGAGGGGTTGGCTGCCTCCTGGAGGGGTGAGCCCCCCCATCACTGGGGGAGTCAATTTAGAGGTAGGGGATATTGTTGAGAGGGAGTCTGCTTAGGTGTGGGCAACAGGAGATAGATGGTGCCTTCCTACCCTGAGGATCTGTGTGTCTAGGGAAACCTCTCAGTGGTTTAACCTTTAGGACAAAGGCTCAGCCACCAAGAGAAAGAGGATAAGGCAAAAGCTACCAGAATCACAAGAAAGGGGGCTCAGGCAGATGAGGCAAACAACGCAGCGCCATTAGTCAGTCCATAAATAAGTTATCAAGTGCTTTTTAATAATAATAAAAATTTGTCCTTTGCCAGGCACTATACTGATTGCTGGGGGGGGGGGGTACAAAGGAAAGCAAAAGACAGTCCCTTGGGGAGCTTTTACAACACTTAACTAGATAAGCAAATAAATGATCATTTGCGTTGGTCTCCTGCCTCCTCTCTTCCCACTCTGGTCCATCCTCTACTGGACTGCCTGAGTGGTTTCCCTAAAATGCAGGTCTGGCCATTTACTCCCCTACCCAGTAAACTCCACTGGCTCCCTATTACCTCCAAAGTCAAATATAAAATACACTGGCTTTTACTACCCTTAATAACCTGACCCCTCTTTACATTTCTAGCCTTCTTACTTTTTTCTTGGCCTAGAGTAGGTACCATATAAATGCTTCCCCCGCCCCCCAACCCTCCTGCCAGCTTCCTTCAGTGTAGTCTGTGATCCAGACACAGTGGTCTTTTTGCTGTTCCTTGAACATGATCCATCTTTTAGTTTGGTGCCTTGTCTCTAGCTCTATTTCCCATGCTTGGAGCATTTTCCTTCCTTACCTCCAAGCTTCCCTGCTCTCCTCCCCCTGCTTTCTTTAAGAGACGGACTCTTCCCCCTCCTCCCCCACCCCTTGCTTTCTCTCTGACATCACCTTCCTCCACTCTAAGTATATCTTATATGTACATACACATACATAGCTATGGTCTCCCTGATTAGAATGGAAGAGCCTTGAGGTCAGGAACCATGTTTTGGCCTTTCTTTGTATCTCTGGTGCTTAGCACAGTGCTTGGCACACAGTAAGTACTTAATAAATGCTTACTGAGCAATTGAGAGAGAAGGCAATGACAACTAGGGGAGTTCAGAATGGTTTAAAGAGAAGAACACCCCCTTCTTGAGTTGAGCCTTGAAGAACTCTCTTTATCCTGGATCTGGGGTTTCAGGAGTGGGGATCTGCAGATGTGCTGCAATTTACAGACTTAAAGCATCACCTGGGGGCGTTGAGAGGGTCATAAAGCTTTTATGTGTCAGGCCAGACTTGAACCCTGTTCTTCCTGCCTCTGAGGCACCGTATCCACTATACCATACTGTTCTCTAAAGGAAACTGGGCATCCCAAAAGGCAGAGTTGAATGGGAAGTGCATTCTGTGCCTGTCCAATGGCGTGGTGGTGGGAGATGGGGAGACAAGTTTAGGGAAAAGCAAATAGGCTAGTTTGACTGATACTCATGGTGTTTTAATCAGAACTTGTCTATCACCAACACCAAAGTGATACAGGCTTAAAAATCCTTATGCCCCCTTCACATACACAACCATGTGAAGGCTGTTTTGTTTTACCTCCAAAGCACCTTGGACATTTGACCACCGTTGCTGCCTGCTGCACTATTCTTCCCTCCCTGTCCTCTCAATGAGATTCCCCACAATTTCTACAAGACCTTCTCACACTGAACCTGACTGTCATCAGTAATCACTGCCAAAAGACGTTTGGATCAACTTAACTGATCTCTTCCATTCCAATAGCTTAGAGAAAGGTAATATTCTCTTTTCATTTAAAAAACTGACTTGGCAAGTTATTATGTACAGGAAGGCCGGCGTGTAGGTAGGTCACAGAACTTACATTCTGTTAATCTGGCTCCCATAAACATTGCTTAGCGGAAAAGTCTCTATAACCTCTATGTGTATGTGTGTATGTATGTATATGAATATGCACATGTTCTACAGACTCTTCCATTGATTCGTATTTATACTGCAGTGGTCATATAAGATATCTACCTATCCTATATCTACCTATCCTACTACAATATTACACATGGATGAGATATACACACATGTAATATGTGTACATATATGTGCCCACAGTTGTACACATGTGTATATATGTATATGTATACTACATATGTAAATTCTCCCATATAACTACTCCATGCTCATTTGGAAATCAATCTTGGTAAGGGAGACCCTACTATTTCAGTATTTATACAATGATGGTGGTTGGCTTGGTTTAGGTTGCCTTTGACCCAAACCGTAATATGCAGTTCTATGAAAACCTATAAAGCTTGTCTAATAGTATGTATATGTGCATATGTTCTATCATTCTGTCTATATGTTTATCTATCATCTGTCTATTTATCTATCCATCTATCATCTATCTGCTTATCCATCACTTTCTACCTATCCATCCAGTTTTCTATCTATCTATCTATCTATCTATCTATCTATCTATCTATCTATCTATCTACCCATCTATCCTAGGCAATGAATTGAGCCAAGAATTGAACAGGAGGAGGACAGTGGATTAGATTGCCTTTGGAAATTATAAAGTTGTTTTAAATGATCTTGGGCTTCTCTGAAACACAGACCCTTCTTTTTAATACCTATATTCTGCCAGTGATGTTACATGAAAATGATTATCACTCAGGGCTGATAAGGTGTATGGTGAGAGTGAATAGGCTGCAATAAGATACAGACGTGGAGGGATGAAGAAGAAACAGGGTAAAGAATGTCAGCAAAGACATGCAGAAATGTAAAAGAATGTGTACTGTCATGTGATGGGAGTGACAGATGACCTCTGTACAGTCTGGATGTTCTACTGGCATTTATGGGATTTCAAAGAAAAGGAAGTAACCTCTTCCCCCCCGCCCCATGTGGTAAATTCATGGGAGACAAGACTTTGTATAGGGCAGGCAGGCATGGATTGCTTGTACTCTGCCTTGATGAAGGTGAACACTGCCTTCAGCGAGCTAGCAGGCTGGAGAGAAAAGTGATTAGTAGCGGAGGTGGGGGGCCAGGTGAGGGAAAAGGAGATAAAAACAGAATAAGAGCCTATAAATAGAGATCAAAAGCCAATGGGAAGAAGAGTGGACAACAGGGCAGGTCCTCGGGAGCTGGTCAGTTAGAAGGAAATAACCCCAGACCCAGTACTTGAACCTGTAAACCACTGTGCTTTGTACTTGCTAGCAATAAGGTCTTTCCCTGAGATTAGCTTGCCTGTACAACAAAGCGCCCAAGGCCCATCCAGAGCACTTAAAAACGGTGACCTGTCTCCTCATGCTCATTCTGAACCTCAGCATGGACCTGTCATCCCTGCTGTCATTCCCGTGTGGACAAGTTGTACAATTTCATTTTGGCAAACTCTGCTTCCACTGCAGCTCAGTGGTCCATAATGGATGCAAATTGGTTAGTCCCTTTTCACCTCATTGGTTTTCACAGGCAGACTCCTTTTGCCTCATTGATTTTTGCTGCTCATTGAGACACAGTCACCTCTTTGTTGGAGGCTGCTTCATTTCCTTTCGATTAATTTTTTTTTGTCCTCCCAGAAGCTCCAAATATTTGCTCGTATCTTTGTCTTCATCTCCTTAAATGAATTATGGAGGGATTTCCCCCCTATTCTTTCTAGGGTTTTCTTTCTTTTGTCTTTGAACCCTGTTGCCTTGGAATCCATTTGCTGTTCGAACTTAATTGGGCCTCATAGCTGGAGAGATCATCTAATATTCCTTTTGCAAATGAGGAAACCGAGGCCCACTGAGGGGTAAGCAATTTGCCCCAGGCCACAACTACTAGTTAAGTTAGGTCTAGTGGAGCTAGAACTCAGGAATCCTGATGCTCAGGCTAGAAGTCTAGAAGTCTCTCTTTAACAGACTCAAATACCTGAAGTCCCACAATGAAGATAAGGGAAGTTATGAAAGTGGGAAGTTGCCCTTGCTGCTTCTCACTGATTCACTTTGGATGGGAGAAAGAGTGATGGATTTGGAGCCAGAAGACCTGTGGGTAAGGCCCAGTTCTGACACTTAATAGGGACCCTGGGCCAATTGCTTCCTTCTCTGGATCTCAGTTTTTTTCTTCTTTAAAAGGAACAGGGGAAAGATAATCCCAAAGGCTCTAATAGTCTATAAATCTTTAAGTTACTTTATATTTCCTCTGTTTCTTTGGTTCTTCCATTTCTTAGGGAATCTGAAGACTCGTGGACTGGTCTTTTTTGTATGGGATAAAATAAAGCTGACCACTAGGGAAAAAGCCTGGGAAAAAGTTTTCTATGTACTTGAAAGAAGTTGGAAGTTAATTCACGGAAAGTAGAAGTTGGCTTGGTTTGGACCCACAAGGCTTTGACTCAGATTGAGGAGAAAGATAGTGAGTTGAGAAACTGTGTGTGTGACTTGGCCATGTCAGCCTAGTAAGTCTATGGAAATGTAGGCTGAGGCCCAAATTCTAAGAAAAACATGGCATCCTGGGAAAGAGAAAATAGAAAGACGATTTATATGCTCGAAGCTGAGATGAATGGAATTATCGTCTTGTCTTTATTTTTAAATTCTGTACAAATTTGTAAGGAGTAGATTTTTAACATGGCAAAGACCAGGGAGCTAAAACTCAACAGTCATGAAAACTGCTCATGAAAAACAAAAAGTGATGATCTTTCTGAGAGGCAGCCCGGCTTAGTGGATAGAGAGCTGGATTTGAGAGTCCAGAAGCCTTGGTTTCAATCAATCAATCAACATTTGTTAAATGCCTACTATATGCTAGGCTGTGTCATAACCCACTTTTAACAGTTCCTAGCTAAGTGACCTTGGGCGTGTTACTTAAATTCTCTTAATGTCAGTTTCCTCATTTATAAAATTAGGCAATTCGACTCAATCAATTCTAAGATCTCTTTCGATTCAATATCTATGAGGTATCAACAGTTTATAATAAATTTGGGCAGGTATCGCTTCAAGTGAAAAGTTTAATGATATATTTGTTATTATGAGTGGACCCTGTAGTGCATGTTTAATTATATTTTCATGGGTCTTACACTTTTGGTATTTCCCAAAAAGGACAGATTATCTACTCTTTATCCTTACTGGGAACAGCAAGTCAACAAAATAGTTCCGTCACATTCTCTCTACCTCACAATCCTGAACTATGTTCTATCTAGTAAATGCCAACAGCAAATTAACTGCCCCTTCGCAGTGTCAAATCTGACTTTTAATTAAGCATATTAACCTGATGAATCATCATTTCGGCAGCAAGTAAAATAATAGTGTACGGGTTTTAAAGCTTTAAATGCCTACAGAACACAAAAAATACTACATGAGCTTTGTTTTGGCACATATTTCATCATAACACAATTTACTATTAGATATCCCACTTATTCATGGTCTCAGAATAGTATCTGCTCTTATAGCAGCACAGATTTGAATGAGTAAGCCAACAAGGGATCTTGAAAGCTTAACTCTTTGGGACACAGGGCATCATTTCCTACATTGAGAATTCCTTAGGGGGAGGATTTCAATTCTTAGAGGAAATTTGAATTCAGTTATTGTTCAGGTTGGAAGACCAGAACAGCTAGAGAACCATAAAAATGAATGGATGTGATGGTTTTTCCTCCAAGAACCTCATGTGGTGAAAAGTTGGTCAAGCTGACTTCATTCTCCACTGATCATATACAAAGTTGTTTTACAAATTGAGTAGAATTAGTTTAGGCTTCCTGCATTACATTTCATGTTTATAGCTTGTAGATTCTATTGAAGACTCCTTAAGGATCTTTGCTATCTGACTCCTTCCTGCCTTTCTAGCCAGATTATCTATTACTCCCTACCCTCCATGGCAGAGCTGTCAAATATGCTGCACCACTTTCCAAAATGGCCCTAACCAGATTAAAATGTAATTGGGAAATATTTAACAATACAAATAAAAATATGGCACAACACAGATAATGTGAATTTGTGGTTTTCTAAGTCCATATGTGGGCCTGCAAGGATCTAGTTTTATTTGCGTTTGATACTACTGCTCTATGGTAAACCAAACTGCCCTTCTTGTTATCTCTTACAAAGAGCACTCCACTTCTCTCTATGTTTTTGCAATGGCTGTTCTTCCCTCTGCCCCCCTGGAAAGGGCTGTGTCCTCACTTCTACCTGCTGGAATCCCCAATTTCTTTCAAGACACAAGATCAAGCTTCATCTTCTGCATGAGACCTTTCTTGGTTCCTGGTTCTCTCCCATCTACTTCCTGACTCAAATTACTGACATCTGTTGTGTTTTTGGTATGAGTGTGTTGTCTCCTCTTTTAGAATATAAGCTCTATGAGGGTAGGGATCATTTAGAGTTTGTTTTTGCATCTTTAGCACATAGGACGTGCCTGGCACATAGTGTTGTTGTTTAATAGTTTTTTTCAGTCAAGTCTGACTCTTAATGATTGGAGCTTTCTTGTCAAAGATACTGGAATGGTTTGCCCTTTCTTTCTCCAGCTCATTTTAGATGAGAAAACTGAGGCAAACACAGTTAAGTGACTTGCCCAGGGTCACACAGCCCAAATGTCTGAGGCCAGATTTGAACTTAGGAAGATGAGTCTTTCTGACTCCAGGCTCAGCATGCTACGAGTGGTGCCACCTAGCTGCCCTGCACATAGTAGGGTCTTAATAAAGGAGGAACCTTAGAAATCATTTAGCCCAGGTGTTCTTAACCTGGGTTCTATGAATTTATATTAAAAGTATATTTGGATAATTGTGTTTCAATAAAATTGATTTCCTTTATAATTCTATGTATTTTATTTTATGCATTGAAAAGCAGTATTCAGAGAAGGGGCCTATAGGTTTCACCAGACTGATTGCCAAAGGGTTCTACAACCCCAAAAGGTAAAGGACCCCTGATTTAGTCGAGGTCCTAAGTCCCAAGAAGTTTAGTGACTTGTCCAAGGTTCCATGGGTAGTAAGTGAGTGGCAGACCAGGGGGTTCAACCTCTGAGTCCTCTGATTTTCAATCTAGTGTTCTTTCTACTGTACAACACTGTCTCCAATCACTTTGGTTCTCTCTCATAAGAATCATTAATTTAGAAGAAGAAAGGATCTTAGAGACCATCTAGAGCAATTCTCTCATTTTTTAGATGGGGAGACTCAATCCAGAGAGGTAATGTAATTTACTACAGGTCATACTAGTAGTGAATGATAGATCCAGTTTTCTGGACTCAAACCCAGGGTACCGCCTTCTTAAAAGGGACAAGGAGAGCCCAAGCATGTGCCTCTAAAGCAGTCAGGGAGGCACAAAGGGTCCTGGCTTTTTCCCAACTGATTCACTGTGAATATCACAAGAAAACCTTTCAAACATTCATGGCTTCCCAAGTCATTATTTATTTTTACTTCAGTGCTATCACTTAATTTCCTTTGAATAGGGAACAAAACAGGTCTCAAGAATGAAAGAAGAACTGAGATAGAGGGAGGTGTTTCCCGATGGAAGGTTTGCATTTTTTTTTGGTAGACAACTTTGACTCAGAATGATCAGAGATCACTATGGCACATGGAATGCACAACAATCTTTCGGAACAGTAGAAGAGCTCTAGGGCCAAGCAGAACAAGTCTAATCTTTCTTCTCCACAAAAATCTTTCAAGGACTTGAAGACAGCAATCATGCCCCCTCTTAAGCTTTCTCATCTTCAGACTAAAGATCTCAAGTTCTTTCCATTTATCCTCATATCACACGGACAGGAGGCCCTTCATCATTCTGTTTGCCTTCTGGATCCTCTCCAACTTATTAATGTCCTTTCAATGTCATGGAGACACGGCAGAAGTCCTTCTGAAATCTGACTTTATTAAGCGGGCCAATGACATTCACAGAATGACAGCATTGAAGAATTTCAGAACTGGGAGGGGCTTTGGAGTCTATCCAGTGCGACCAATTCACACCTAAAGAAGTATCTCCTCAGTAATATCCCTAATGAATGGTCATCCAGGCTTTGGCTAAAGACTTTTAGTGAGGATCTCACTACTTCCTAAGAATGTTAGAAATTGGAAAAATGATTTGCTATTTTCATGTTTTTTTTTTTTTAATTTAAAGAAATTTGGGGTATTTTTCTTTTCATGTTCTTATAAAGGACTTTTTAATACTTTCAAATGTTTTTCTAGTGTCATTAAAAAAAAAAGGAAAAACTTCACAGATCTTTAGATGTGCATTTGGAAATAATAAATATACAACTACTAGCAAGTATTGAACGTGAAGGAAAAGCTCTTGGCCTAAGGCTATAAACCCAAGAATTTTATTACATGACAAAGGGCGTGGTGCTTTTAATCCTGATGTCACGAGCTTCATTTGCAAGCAAACAGGCTAAATTAGGATCCTAAATCCTAAACAGGATCTAAATTCCACGTTGGACCTTGACCTTTGAGGGGACATCATAAATGTTAAGCTCAAGGAGGTGCTTTCCTCTGTGGGCAGGAAGGCTAAATGGCTTGCCTTAGGAGATGCAGGATGTCAGCAGTACAGCTGAGAGCAGAATTCATAATTCCTGAGTTTCATTCCAGTGCTCTAATTACCAGGCCCCCATTTCAGAGCCAAGTTATTTCACACTCTTGGGAAAATCTTATGCATTTCATTAATGTCTATCTAAGATTTATTTATTTATTTTTTATGTTGCTAGGAAGGTAACTCTAGACCATTAACCATCTCTGTACATATACACATCCCATTTACCCAATTACCCAACTCTGTACATATACACATATACACATCCCATTTACCCAAGAGTCAGACTTCTGGCAGCCTTATAACAAACTGGAGCACAGTCATGAACATAGAGGTTGATAGAGAACGTGTTTTCCACTTTCTGTCACAGAAAGGCTGTCACAAAACCCCTGAATTTTATTTCTCAGATAATAAATGGATTTGCCTTCAGATTCTCATGACAACTTAGACTTGTGTATAAAATTAAGGTACTTAATTTAACAAGCTTGGTTATCTGGTTTCCTTCTATTCTTATTAGATTTAATCAAATAACATTGAGAGCAAAGGAAGGGGAACTTTTTAGAAGATGGTGAATTGAGACAATTGCTAATAGGAGAGGAGGCAGTGTAGGCTTCAGAATCAATTGTAATTCAGTCTGGGGCCATGTAAAACGAGGCTAAATCACCCTATAAGCCTCAATAGCCATTGAGGAGATCTATCTCTGTTTTATAGCATGAAGGATAGTGGATAGCCTTGAAGCATTGAGGAAAAGTCCATTCCCTTCAGGGACTGCTGTTTAACTTCACGGATAAGCATGTGCCTCATTTTTGAAACATTTTCATCACAAATCATTAAAAAAATCATTTTACGATAGATAGGGTGGGGTGAGGGGAGACTTCAGTAATATGGAAAGTTCACTTCTGGGTCATATTCCTGATGCTGCCAGATAGATGGAGCATCATAAATTGATGTGACTATTAATTTCACCAAAAAAGAAAACCACAAAAATCCCAAGGATCTTGTGGGTTAGATAATTACTTTCTCAACTCCTACAGCTGGTTGCCTTTACATTTCAAAAGAAAACTAATTGCAGACTCTGGGGAAGATACATACATAAAAAACTGCTACCACTGCTTCCTCAGTTTCAAGATAAGCACTCTGTGACTGTAGCTTCTTCTACCAGGGATGGAATGTCAAGGGTAGTACCCTAGGGGATTCCTTTCCTCAGGTAGATTATGACCTTTAAAATGTTTAAATCTCAAGAACGGCTCTCTTAAGGCTACTCTGGGCTTTTTTTTTTTAAACTGCAAGCTTTTTTTTTTTCTTTTTACTGTAAATTCCTAAACCTTTTGGCAATTATCTGGCATGTAAAAACATCACAGGCTACCTGATCATAAGTGTTGGAGCTCACAGAGACCTCGGAAATAATCTAGTTTGACCCCCTCAATTCATAGAAGCAAAATTGGGGGGGTTTGAATGGTCAAATGACTTAGGATCATAGGAGCATAGGCCTAGAGCTGGAAGGGATTTGAGAAATGATCTAATTCAACCTTATTTTTATGGATGGGGACATTGGGACCCAATGAGGTTAAGTGGCTTGCCCCATACAGAGCCAGCCTTTGAACTCAGGTTGAACATCATCTGATGCAGAATAAGGCTGCCTATTATTTAAAAATGTATTTGTTGTGCAGTCATTTCAGTCACATCTGACTCTTTGTGACCCCATGTAGGGTCTTCTTGGCAAAGATACTGGAGTAGTTCACCATTTCTGTCTCCAGATCATTTTTACAGTTGTGGAAACTGAGGCAAATAGAGCTAAGTGACTTGTCCAGAGTCACACAGCTAGGGCTCTTTTGGGAAGCCAAGCAGTTCTTAGGACCATCTGAAGGGTGTAAGGCGTCACTTTGTTAAATTAGGGCCAGGGATAGGACTATATTTGGTTTGATGAAAAAGTTCTGTGTGTAACTGGTCTACTTGTTTTTTTTTTAAATTTATTTTTAATATGTTTAGTTTTCAGCATTGATTTTCACATGCGTTTGAATTACAGATTTTCTCCCCATTTCCACCCCCCCCCCC
>JAQQSZ010008462.1:0-13035 GCA_028646595.1 Phalanger gymnotis | reverse complement strand
GCCAGGCACTTTCCGCTCGCTCGTCTCCTGGTCTGGTAGGTCCGCGTCCGGTCTGTTCGCGCCGTGCTTGCTGGGCTCAGCTCCGCTCCCCTTGGCTGGGGGCTGGGAGGTCCGTGTGGGACAGACCTTACCCAGAGACCATCCAGGGCGTCCTGGGCTGGGGCCCTGCTTCCCTCTGCCACTTTGTGGGTTCTGCAGCTCTAGAATTGGTTCAGAGCCATTGTTTTACAGGTTTTTGGAGGGATTTGGTGGGGAGCTCACGCCAGTCACTGCTTCCCAGCCACCATCTTGGCTCCGCCCCCCGTTATCTCCAGAAATTGACAATTTAATGTGTTTATGTATATACTGAAGCCTTTTGTTAATTCCTTAAGTGACATCTCATCCTCCTAATGAGGAAATTAATAATGGATGAATGTAAAGTGTAAGATGCTGGCTTCTGATGTGAATTTCTTAAATATCACAATTGGCCATGGTTCAAATTTTGATTTTGCAAAAATGATCAGGGTTATAAGGATTAGAAATGGTAATTTTAAATTGTGCTAACATCATTTTTGTAGGAGAATGGACAGAAAGCTGATTCCTATAAGAAGACAAGAAGAAGAGGCTGTGCTGGAGATGGCTGGAACAAATACCAAGGACCAGAAGATTGCATTGACAATGTTCCCTGCCAGACAGCTGCATAAGAAAAGGCTTTTTGAATCTTAAAAAGATAATTGCATTTTTTATTTCCTTTTTGGGTCTATGTATCTATATTCATAAAGGGGACTGCCCCCTTTGACTTGTCAATGCATCGATCAATCCTTCCCATATTTACTTAAATGGGTGATGGAAGAATTCACATGTATCGTTAATGGTGAAGTGTCTACAAAAGAGAAAGCCGGATTGATTGGAATGCTGAAATAGTGAAATGCCCCTCTTCCTGGTATTGATCCAGAGTGGGTAGCAAAAACAATTATCGATATTTTCAAAAAATTTAACCCATTTAATAATGTATTTTTGACTTTTTTCATGCACTATCTTATATTCTTTGTTTGGTTGTGGTAATTTTTTGTCTACCTTGTGTCCTTAGGATAATGAACGCTATGTTTAAGTCACTTAAAATTACAGAATAAAAAGGGGGGAGATGTGGGAAGCCAGCTATATCCTGTTTAGGCCTCTTAGACCTTTGCAAGGCAGGGTCAATTGAGAATGGGTCTATGCACCAGCAAGGCCAGTTTTAGGATAAGAAGACTTGGCAAAGAAAACCCACCTTTGTAGCTGATTATCTATATGAGAGATGACAGAAATGTTTCAATTTGGTTAGCCTTGAGGAAAAATAGTGTCTCACTCCCAGGAACAAGGAGATAAAAAACTTAATCGATGCTTTATTGTACTCGTCTTTGAAGTCTGGGTAACTCAGCAATTAACCTGTATAAAATACTGTCAGTAACTCCATTAAAATCAGTCTATAGCCTGACTATACGACTCACCTAGCCCCATGTCTTTGTCTTTTTGTGTCAGTTACTTAATCATATATTCATGCCACTGCGGGCACACTTGCCTGGTCCCATTTGATCACTCACTGACTTCTTGATCTGTAGGCTTAAGAACGATTGGCCATTCATTGTACCTGTGAGCACGCAGGCTGAGCTGCCGTCTGTTATCTGTCAAGCTCCCTCCCTGCCCTTTTCCAGTCTCACTTCCTAGATATCTTTCATGCCAATTCCTATTCATAAACCATTTAATATAAATAAGTTTTCCCATCATCATGATGTGAGTCCACCAGACATTCCTACTTAACGTCCTGGAGAGTATCCTGGGTTGGAAGGCCACAACAGGCTAGACTGTCCAACAAAGAGGATGCCTCGTATCCTTCTCACCTTGGGCTCCTCTCTCTAACCACAAAAGCGTGAGTCCTAGGTTTACCCAGAAAACTTCCAGGCATCCTGATACTTTGGGTATGTGATTACTCTAACCATTTAGTGTGTCTCCATGCCCAGCACACACATTAACTCACACACACTCATACGTTTACAGACATGTACCTAAGAAGTTGCCATGTACATGTGTGTTTGTAGGTATATGCTGACAAAAACATTATGAAAATACATGTATGCACCCCAAAATGCACCTACATAAAACATAGACATCCATATACATGTACACTTACACAGACCTATGTACAAACACACACATGACATACACACCTAAACAATGACGCATATAAAAGCATTCCACTTAATTAAACTCAACATGTATTTATTAGGTACCTAGAAATTGTCTGAGGCACAGGGATCCAGTGACAAAAATAAAGTCATGCCTGTGTGCTGGGAACTTATGCTCTTTGGAGGTAGGAATAGCACATGTATGCACACACACACACACATTGAGTGAACACAACACACTTCTCAGAAGGTACACACTCTACCAACTGGGATGATTGGCAAAGGCTTCCTAGGAGGAGAGGAGGGCAGGAAGGAGGGCACTGAGGATGCATTGGGGGAATCCCCCTCATTTCCAAAGGCAGCCCATCCTCTGGCTCTCTCTCACACCTTTACCAGCCTCTCCCCTCCAGGTTCCAGGGGGAACCCCCCCCCAACGTCACCTTTAGAGTGCCATAGCTCACAGGCCCCCCACTGGTATATTTCCAACAGTAACTCTTAGTTAGCCTGATTCAGTAAGATGAATTTACTAAGGAACAGTTAATTTGCCAAGGAATAATTGATGGAATTGTTTCATACAAACAGTAGGTACAGCCCACCCCTCAAGCCTCATGCTCTCTTCCCAGTACACAGAAGTCCAGGGGGAAGTGGGCTCAAGCTTAGAGCATGAGGCAAAGTGGGTGATTCTCAGCTGCTGGAAGCCATTTCCTCCCCTTCAACAGGGGGCTCCAGAAGTCTTCCTCTAGCTTTCTGCTGGGATCATTCTGGAGTCTCAAAAGCTGCCTTTTGTCTCAGCTCCTAAAGCAGGATTAGGTTCTGGAGGAGAAGTCCCAAATCCTCTCTTCCCACCCCCACCACCAAGTCCACAAGGTTTTCCAGTGGTCAAGGGAGACCAAGACTGAGGCGGGGTTCTTCTCCTCCTCTACTCCCCATGCACCCACCCCCAAGCCGTTCCTTCTTAGGGACTTGCTGGAGGCTTCCTCTAGGCTGGCAAATGCTCAGACTCCCTGGGTTCCAGACCAGGTGGTCAGTTTATAGAAAACCCACAAGGTCTGACCCACTGGTCACACCTGCAGCTGTATGAATAGACTTCCTGTGTGAGTGACCTTGTTTTGCTTCATCTTTGGAAGTTTCAAGAACTTCTAAGTCAAGAAAAGGCTTTCCCCACTTAATCGAGCCTCATTCACACCTTCGGTTTATTGGTTGATTAGTTTCTCTTGACAAAGGCGAGGCATAGTATTGATTCAGTGGTGGGCAGAGCATCTTCTTGGTTTCATCTCCTGGGTGGGGAACCTTTAGTGTGAGGTGGGGGCAGGCCCAAGGTCACACATAGAGGGGGTGGGGTCCCAACCCCGAGGCCCATTCCAGTTCTCTCACCTCACACCGGAAAAGCAATAATTGACTGAGGTGGTTTGTCAGTAATCTACCCATTGGTTTCCCTGTTTTAGCAGAGTGGATGGGTGAGAAAGGCAAGAGAAATAAAGGGAAAGACAGGAAGGGAGAGGAAGGGGAGGAGGGACAGTGATGTGCCACCCTCCCCTGTCGCCCTTCTCAGCCCAGTGATGCCAAAGCCAAGCCCACAGATGAGGGGCTGGGGGCTGGATTGCCCAACCAAAGTCAGTCTCCACTCTCTGACTGCCCTGGGGCTCTGAGGAGGGGAGGTGGGAGGGATTTCAGGTCTGCGAGAGGGTATTTTCTGGTCAGTGGACCTCATTTGGTTTTGGCCCCCACCTCTGAAGAGATCTGGATCTAGATGGCTGCTTACTCTTGGGCCGGGAAACCACATCATAGAGTCCCCAAAAGCATTTAATCGGAGCAGAAGAGGAATTGAAAAACCAAACCAAACTTTGTCAGTAAATGTTCCCCAAACAAGTACATTCCTGCCCTCCTCCGCAGTGCCTGGCCCCTCAGCCTCCTTCCTCGTCTCACTGCCCTCTCCTGCAGCTCTGCACAGAAGACCACTGGAAGACCCCAGCTGCCCCCGCAGTTCTACTCCTCCTCCCCTGCTCAAGGGCAGTCAGTGCCTCCTCCACACTGGGTCATCTCTCTGCTCTTGGCAGCCCAGGCTACTCCCCAGCACCCTGTCTGGTCCACTTCTCCACGCAGCTCCCTCCATCCAGGTGCTCTCCCCTTCTTCTTCCTCCCTTCTCCTTCCTGGGATGGTTGCATCCTGACATGACCATGCTCCTGGGCCAGGAGCCCAGTTGGGGGTGGGGAGTTTGAGCCTGAAGCGGCCCACCAGCCTGGCTCCGTTGCTCAGGATTATGCCATCACCAGAGAGCCGGCTCTCACCACTATGAGTTCCCACCTCCAGCCCAACATTCCCTGCTAAGCTTCCTGTGCATCTCCGGCTGCCTGCTGGGCCTCTCCCCCAGTGGCCCTGGCAGCTGGACCAAACTTCAGCCTTGGTCCTCTCCGATGGCCTTGGTCCAGCCTCAGGGCCACCATTCCTCCAGTCACCCAATGGAGGTATCTTTGGCCCCTCCCTTTCTTCCCTCTTCTGGTCCCATCTGACCAGTCACTGCTAAAAGCTGTCTGGCACATCAGTCACCCTGTTTATCCACATTCACTGGGTTATTCAATAAGCATCTTTGAAGTGCTTGTATTGGCAGACCCTGTGCTCTGGGCTAGGAACAAAGGATGCGAAACAAGGCAATCCCCAGCCTTAGTCTCTGGATATTCTATTGTGGGGGAACCACAGAGTGCACTGAAAAAATTGTACACAAAATATCTGCAGAGTAATTTTAGGGAGGAGACGTTAGATGGGGGGAAGAAGGGAATAAGCATTTGTTAAGCACCTACTATGTGCCAAGCACTGTGCTAAGAGCTTTAATGTTATTATTTAATGTTATTAATGTTTGGTCCTCACAACAACTTGGGGTAGTAGCTGCTATTATTATCCTCAGTTTACAGATAAGGAAACTGAGGCAGACAGCTGTTAAATGACTCGCCCAGAGTCACACAGCTAGTAAGTGTCTGAGGCCTGGGGAATGACAACTGAGTTGAGCTTTGCAAGGGCTTGGGTGTTCTGTGAGGCACAGCTGAGGGTTGAGTACACTCTGGGGGATGGGGGGAGGATGGAGGATGGGAGGCCAGGTGGGCAGAATTAGCGCCGGCCAGTTCGGTGGGAGTGTGGAGGGCATGAAAGATGCTGGCGTGCAGACAAGCAGGTCCTTGATGTCGGACAAGGGTGACCATCTTCTCTTCCTTCCTGAGCCTCCCCCAGTGAAGGGTGTTTATCTCTGCATGCCCAGAAGGCCCAGCACAGAGTGCAGGAGGTGTCTGGGGAGGGAAGCAAGGGGCACGGGAGACCTGGTCCCTGCCACTTTCTGCCTCTGTGTCCTCGGACAAGTCACTGACCTCAGTTGCTCCATCTGTAAAATGAGAGGGCTGGACTGATGTTCCTTGCAAACTTTATGCTGACAGAGGTGACAGGGACAACAAACTTTCCCTCCTTCTTCCTCTCACTGCCTAGTGACTCCCTCGAAAGGGCACTCGGTCGTGCACACATGCGTGCGCACACACACACATGCACACACACACCCCTCACTTCAGACACCCTTCCTCCCCACCATCCCACCAAGAACAGGGAGCTTTTCACGAAGAAGCCATTGTCAGCCACGTCAAATCTGTGGGCTCAACGTTCAGGAGACCCCAAAGTGTCTTCCAAGCTGGCAATTCCCGGATGAACCAACTACTTTCGTGGGCTGAGGGACCTCTAACCTCCCTTAGAGAAACCAAAGCCCACGCGGGCTTTCAGCCACACTTCTGGACAACTCCCATGAAGCTGGTGGTCCATCTGGAAGGAGGCCTTTTTCTTTACTTTTCTTATTGACACCTTTTGTTTTCCGTCCCTTCCACTTCCCAATATGCCCCTCTCCCTGCTCCTTCCAGGAAGCCATCACCTATGACAAATAAAAAAAGAGAAAGAGGAGGAAACAGGTTAGCAAAATGAACACATAACAGCCCACATCCACAGCCGCCATCTCCTCAGAGAAAGGGAGGCGCATCCTCGTATCTCTTCTTTGGGGCCAAGTGAAAACTTGGGTTGGCACCAGCTGCAGGCTGAGGAAGAGGTGGGGTAACACCTCAGGCACCTGGCTGGGGAGATAGGAGAATGGGTGGGGCCTTAGCCCCCATATCACTGTTCACAGGCGCACTGAGAACATTCCTCAGCTCCCTGTTGGACTCAGTGCGTTTTAGAAAGAATGCCAATGTCCAAAGATGCTGGGACTGAGAGGCCCTTGAGAGGTAGTGAGCTTCCCAGCCCTGGCAGTGTGCAAACAGAGGCTGAGACAATAGGTCAAGGATGCTGCTGAGGAGATGAAGCCCCCATTGTGGAGAAGGCTATAACCCTCTCAACGCCGAGTTTCCATGACTCCTAGAGGAGTGGCCTTGGGAAGGGGAATCCATCCAACTCGAGCATCTGCTAATGGCTCTTTCCACCTCAGACCAGGTGGCTCTTCCACCATCGTGGGCCCACATGCATTTTACCAAATCACTTCTCTGAAAATGGAACACTTAAGGCATCACAGCTTTCAGAACAGATGTGACCCTTCAATGGGAAATTGCTTTGGGATTTCCCATCACAGGGAAATTGGCCACAGATGGTGTCAAGTGCCCTCAGGAAGGGGGAGACTCAGAAAGTCCAGGAGGGAACAGGAGGATGAGCAGGCCTTGCTGTCTAATGCTGAGGTGAAGGCAGGACCAAGGGCAGAGTCTTCTCTCAACTTTGTCCGCCAGAGCCCGCCAGAGCGCTCTGCACATAGTAGGTCCTGAATGCACGACTGCCTTTCTGTCTTAGAACGGGCATTACAAAAACGTCTTCACGGTGGGGAAGGGAGGACCAGTGACTTCTATCAACAGTCTAAGGAAGATAGGAAATCAGGACCCCTCAAGGCACCTCTGTGTTCTCTTGATCTGCCACCTGCCCAAGATCGATCTCTGGCCAGTCCCACTGCTCACAAAAGCTCATCTCTAGGACGCCTTCTCAGAGAACTTTTCTTTTTAACTGGGGCTTCCAATATACCAGCCCCAATGAATGAATTTCTAATAGTGAAATTTCAGACAGCACAGTAGTATTTTGGTGTTTGGGAAGAGAGGTGCCTAGGGAACTATGCCAAGGAGGCCTGTGTCTGAAGCTCTTTGTCTGCTCCTACTGATCGACCTTTCTTGTCACCTTTGACCCCACTGACCTCTCCCATGCTGTACATTGCCCAGCTGCTCTGCCGTCTTCTTTACTCGCTGACCAAGTGACTTTGTACAGGTCCCTTAGCCTGTCTATGCCCATGTTGGTGCACCCATACATATATCTTCTGAAGTCTGACCCCTTTTCCTCATTACCCCTCCCCCTGAAAAGTTCTTGTGGAAGAAGATCCTGGATTCCCAGAGGTGGCCTCCAGTGCCCAGCAGATGAGGCCAACAGTGGGCCAGATGACAGAAGAAGGAATGCCTCCTGGGAAGCCTGTGGAAGGAAAGAAGTGGGACCCAACAATCCAAATGTTAATGATGAGGTTCTTTATGACAAAGGGACCAGATGGGTGGTGACCCCACCCCTCCCACATTTGAAATCGCTTTCCTGCTTCAGACCCTCATTTAAAGCTCAAAGAGATCTAATCTGAACCAAAAACCAAATGGAACTTTTACTTTCCAGAATAAAAAAGATGGGATTTTCTGCAGAAGAAGAGGGCCCTGAAATATTTCCAAAAAATGAAACCTCTCTGGAGATGAGCTCCAGATCAAAAGCATTCTGACTGTATCTCAGGACTCTGGGTGTTCAGGAGGACCAGCACCCACTCATCCACCTTCGGTGTCCACTGGCCACCCAGCTCTCACTTGGAGCGTGACCAGCAGCAAACCATCTCAGTAGATGGGCTAGACCAGATGGAGGGAACCAAGGAGTCTCAAGCCCATTAGTGAGTTGGGGGGGGGTCTACTCCAAGCAGGTGAAGACTTCCCCTGGCAGAATGGGCAGACAAGGACAATTTGCTCCAACAGCCTTGAAGGTGACTGAAACAGGTGCTGTGGGGCATTTAGAGCTTGGTTAGACATAGACAACCAAGGGCACCCACTGCGTCCCAAGCCATCACCGGTCATCCTGACTTCTGTCTTGTCATTGGACTCCAAAGACTGTAGAAGAGACAATGAGGCTGGTAACTGCAACTCTGCCTTACTTAGATCCAACTCATGGGCAAGTCAACACATCACCCACGATGGGATTGGTCCTCTTCAAAAACAAAAAATGAACAGCAACAAGTATTCTGGTCCATCAGAGAGCAGCCAATCACCAAGGACTTCTGAAGGGCCTACTGTGCGCTCAGCCCTGTGCTAAGGCTCTGGGGACAAAGATAAAGTTGAAGCCATCCCTGCCTTCAGAATACCAGGAAGCTTACACTGAGAGAGGATTCTGGGAAGATGGAGGAGTAGGTCAGGAAGCTTTTGGTTCTTTAAATTTCCTCCAGAAAAAAGACAGAATATCACCTGAGAGGGACCGTAGAGCAGAAGAAATAAATAAAAGTCAGGATAAAGTAGTTAACAGGTACCCTGAGAAGACCTGACCCCTGGAGCAGAGGCTCAACCTGGGCCAAGTGCAAACACCTCCAGGCCCACTCTGCAAAATCAAGCTAGAACAAGCCCTGGGGCAGCTGAGTTAGGAGGAGGTCTCAGCCTCAGGAACCTCATCTCAAGGATAGGGATGGGGTTGGAAGGCTGAGTAGGAAAAGATTGAAACATCTTCCGCTGTCACACATCTTGGGCTTCAGGTGCGGGGGAGGAGCTAACACAGGCCTGGGGGGAGCAGTAGCAGAGGGGCAGGGACCCTGCTGGTTGTGGGCACTTGCAGGAGAGCAGAGTCCCTGGTTTCAGTGCAAGGGCAGAGAGGACAGCTGTAGTGTGCGGTCACTGGAGGGACTTCAGGGAGCAAGAGCATTTGCAGGACAGCATGTCTGATGGCCATAGGAGTAGAAAGGAGAGTCCAAGGTTGGACCTTGGGACAGAGTTCAGAAAAAAAGAGTAAGAAGGACTTAAGGCTTGGGGTATCATTCCCCATACCTCAGGACTAGAACTTGATTGTATTAAGAGGTGCAAAAACAAAACAAAACAAAACAAAATAAAAATGAGTAAGCAAATGAGAAAGAATCCAATCATAGATAGTTTCTATGGGGATAGAGAAGATCAGGGTTCATACTCAAAGGAAGATAATTGAGCTAAAAAAGCCACTTCTTTTTTTAATGAGAAGCATCAAATGGTCCCAAACACAAAAGGATTTCTTGGAAGAACTTAAAAAGGACTTTAAAAATCAGAGAGATCGAGGAAAAATTAGGAAAAAAATACAAGCAACCCAAGAAAATCAAGAAAATTATGAAAAGAAAGTTAACCAATTTGAAATAGAGAATCAAAAACTTATGGAAGAAAACAATCCCTTGAAAACTAGCGTTGGGCAAGGGGAAGCTAATGACATTCTAAGACACCAACAAATAATAAACAAAGTCAAAAGAATGAAAAAATAGAAGAGAAAGTGAAACATCTCATCAGAAAATAAGAATCTGGAGAATAGGTTGAGTAGAAATAATATAACAATAGTCAGACTACCTGACATTTGGGATTAAAAAAGAATCTTGATACAATATTCCAAGAAATTATCAAGGAAATTGCCCTGAAATTCTAGAACAAGAAGGCAAAGCAGAAATAGAAAAAAATCCACCAATCACTACCTAAAAGAGATCCCAGGAGGAAAACTTGCCCGAATATTATAGCCAAGTTTCAAAGCTCCCAGGTGAAGGAGAACATATTGGAAGCAACAAGAAAAAAACAACTTAAGTATCATGGAGCTACAGTAAGGATTACACAAGACCTAGCAGCTACTATGTTGAAGGACATAGGTCATAGAATACTATATTTCATAGAACAAAAGAGCTGGGGTTATGACAAAGAGTGACTTAACCCAGCAAAGTTAAGTGTAATCTTGAATAAAAAAACATGAACATTTAACAAACTGAAAGACTTTCAGGTATTTGTGACAAAACCAGCAGAACTTAAGGGAAAATTCACCATATGACATTCAGGAGAAATATAAGGTAAAGATTAAAGACTTATTGTAAGGGACCCAATAAGGTCAAATTGTGTACTTCTTACATGTGAAAATGTTACCAGTGCTCTTGCAACTGCCATCCTTATTTGGATAGTTTGAAAGGAAGGCTTGGGCTGAACTGTGTATGATGGGGTGATTCTTAAAAAAACTGTAGGGAAAGATAAAATGGAGTGATTATTTCATAAATTTGAGGCATAAAAGGAAGAATTGATGTAGTGGAAGCTGGCAGGTAGGGCTGGAACTTTACTCTCATTGGGAAGGGAGTAAAGAGGGAACAACATTTACATCTAAAAAGATATAAAGAATTCTAAATTCAGAAATAAATAAGAGGGCAAGGAGATAGAGTAGGGGGAAGAGGATAAGGGAAGGCTTTTTAGAAGGGTGGGTCAGTAAAGGAGTAGGAGGGCGAGGTAGTAGGTAGAAGTAAAGCAGAGGAGTGAGGAAGGAGAGGGTAAATAGGGTGAGAAGGACAGTGAGGAAAAATAGGAAGGAGGAAAACAAGAAGTAATTATAGCTTAGAGTGTGAATGGGGTGAATTTACCATAAAATGGAAACTGATGGCAGATTAAAAATTTGAATTCAACAATATCTTCCTTTCAGGAAACACAATAAAAATGAGAGATACAAAGATAAAATAAAGGTCAGGAGTAGAATTTATTATGTAAAAAAAGCAGTGGTAGTAATCATGATCTCAGACAAAGTTAAAGCTAAAATGGACTTGATCATAAGGGACAAAGAGGGAAACAACACTATGTGTCAGCGATGTTATTTAATATCATTTTAGACCATTTAAAATACCTTGACAGTGTAGAGTACCTGAGATATACCTGCTGGGACACGTACTAGAGCTATATGAACATAACTGTTTATACAAATAGAATCAGATGTAGGTAATTGGAGTGATGTTTGTTGTTCATGGATAGGTGAAGCCAAGGTGGTAAGAAAATGACAACTTTAACTAACTAATCAACTTATTCAGTGCCATCCCAATTAAATTACTAAGAAATTCTCTTACAGGGCTACAAAAAATAACAAGGTCCATTTGGAAGAACAAAAGGTCAGGAATTTCAAAGAAACTGGGGGGAAAAAGATGTAAAGGAAGGGGATTCAGCAGTGTCAGATCTTAAATTGTAAGGCGAGATCATTGCTGAAGTGTAAAATGGATAATTTTGATTATTTTAAATGAAAATTTTCTTATACAAATAAAGCCAATGTGGCCAAGAATAGAAGGAGTGAAGAAAACTGGGAGAGAAAAAACTTTCCTAGACGTAGTCTCAGATGGGATGTGATTGGGCTGGAATGTTGCTGAGGCATAAGAATGATGAGCTGGTCAGTTTATTTTTTAAATTTTCATATGGGCATTGTTTGGGGAAAAAAGAAGAAATAACATGAAATGATATATACAAAAATTATCTAAACACACACATTTTTAAAGGACATGTTAGTATCCTCAAATTTTCTTTAAGTTTTTATTTGGAACAAATGAATTCAATATTAAACTTTTGATAGCAGAGAGATTTTGACGAATAAGCATTTCATATTCTGTTTACCATTGGGCCTGGTTAATGCCCTAAGGGGTCACAAAATTGTACCTGTTTTAATCAATTAGAATCTTTTCGGGATAATTTGCTTTATGGATCTGTTTTTTTGCTAGCATGGGCACTTTCTCCAAGCCTCTCATGTGATTCTTATCCATTATTTTTTTCATAAACCTTCCACAGATCGACCCAATGATTTATTTTATACTTTTTACATTATACATTTACTCTCTGACCTTTGTTCAACCTCACTAGCTTCAGAGCTAACAGGAAAATGGCTTTTAACTAATTAATGACCCAATCAGTCGTTTATGTGAGATGGTGCAGTCTTCAAAATGAGGAAGAAAGTGAGAGTCCATGGGTTTTCAAGAGTGAGCTAGCCCAGTGATAATACAATCACACACTGCTGCTTACATAACTTCAGACAGTTCCCCACAGTGCCATTTCCTTTGTTCTGGCCAAAAAAACAATACAGGTTCACACTGCCATATATCCCAAAGCATCCAGACTGATGGTACCATTATAGAGCAGCATGTGTGTACTGGGAGGTTAAGATGCTTTATGTTTGTTTTCCTCGATCTGGTTAAGCAATTGAAATATAACTGAAGGCTCAATTAGAAATAATTTCAGGGATATCGTTACAGATTTTAAAGAAACTCATGCTGAAAAAAAATAATAGTTTGAAGTTGGAATAAATGTGTTTTTAAAATTAGATTGTAATTAGCAATATTTAGTTCTAAAACAAAGATTCCTCCTAAGTATGTTTACATACATTCCATTTTCACTGTATAGTTTACCTAGCTTTTTCCTTAGTTGTTGTCCACTATCCTATAAACCTAGTTAGCCGAAGGGTCAAGCTGGTTGATTTAGAAAAAGTAGAAGGTCTTGGACCCATGATGGAAGATGCTACCCACCTTCAGAGATCACAAGCGGAAATGAGTGTGGTACACTCTTGCATATATGTGTATGTGTATATGTGCATGTATGTGCATGTTTATAGATTGCTATGTGTATGTATGTATGTATGTATATATATCTACATTTAAGTGTAACCTTCTTTGGGGCAGAGGAAGGGGAAAAATAAAGTAAAAAGTGTCTAACAGGGCGAGTTAGAGCCGACCCCCTACCATCGCTGGACCTCCGCGCCCAGAGCCTGCTGAGATAAACTCAGGGCTCTGAGGTATGGGGGGGACAAGAGTCAGGAGGAAGGGTCTCGCCCTTGTTGGCAACGTGGTGCTGGGTTCTTTTCCGGATTTACCTGTGCACA
>JAQQSZ010008461.1:0-13036 GCA_028646595.1 Phalanger gymnotis | reverse complement strand
CCCCCCCGCCCCGCTTTGAAAAAACACAAATGGTGCTTCTCTGGTAACTATGTACTGTGATATTGGACAGAAAGCTGGAAGCCTGTCTACTGGTTTGCATTATTTGATCTGTTGATGTTTTCTTTTTGTAATTTCTGTTTGTATTTGTAATTTCTGTTTGAAGTTCAGGGGGCTGATCTTTTCCTCCTGAGCTAGGTGAATGATATATGTATGTTTAGTTAAACTGAGATTGTTAACCCCTTAAAGTTGCTTTCCTTAGAAAAGCTGATCAAAGACCCATGTTGGCAGTCCTTCCTGTGTGGTGTTGTTGCTGGTCTTACACAGCCACGGTAGCTGCTAGCCACATTGTTGTTATGAGAACAACAAAAAGATATTTTAAAAGCTGTGTTAGGAAGAGAGAAGATCAAGAGATGGATAGGACCCCTACTTGGAGTGAATGGAAAGATGATAACACTTGGCAGAGGAAAAGTTAAACTAGTAGACTTATATTTTGCTTCTCCTTTCTCTAATGAAGATTTGTTTTCAAATCTTCACCTTGCAAAGGAAGAAACAAGAATAGTTAATATAGAATTAAAGCATAAAATAAGTGAGGAGATGGTAAGAGAGTTCTGTCATGACATCCTTAATGACAAAGTTACCTAGCCTAGATGAATTACAACTCAGGGTAATGAAAAAACATACAGATATGATTGCTGAACCATTGTGTGATCTTTGAGAAACAGCAAATATGAGCACCTCTTTGTGGTGTACTACATGGAGGAACATTGGATGTGGAGTCAGGAAACCTGGGTCCAGATACTGCCCCAAAAGTACTAGTTAGGTGTAACTTTGGGAAAGTCATTTAACATCTTTGATTTCCTTTCCCCATCACTCCAATAGAGATTTTTTAAAAAGCCAAAATCTTATACATCCTACTTGACAGGGACATTAGGAACAAAGTACTTTGCTAATTCTGAAGTGCTATAGAAATGTGAATTATTATCATGATATTCTTATGAACAACTTGAGATATGAATGATGGAGGGCCAGCTTCACAGTTGGGAAGACCTGAATTCATGTACTGCCTGTGATACATCCTGGCTGTATCACTATGGGCAATCACTTAATATCCCACCACCCTAAACAATTCTAAGACTATCCTCACAGGGAGCCTCCCTAGAGCAGTGAAATCATGCTTCTGGTCAAAAGAAAAATGGACCAGACAGAGATATCAGCTTGATGATAGTAGCTGGTGGAGGAAGGGAATGGAAAGGGGTGACTAGGGATGTCCAGAACCAGGTAACTAACTCAAAGAAAATGGTGATGGTTAAACAATGAGTGTAAGTCTCAAGGAAGTCTCTCCTGAAGAATTACAGAGCTCTCTGTCCTTGGCTAGGTACATTTTTCAGCATCTTATCAATGACTTAGATAAAGATAAAGACAGCATTCTTTTCAAATTTGTAGGCAACGTCAGTTTGAAGAGCATAGCTAATATATTAGATGATTATATTTCTAAACTTTAATATTTCTGTTACTGGCACTATTATCCTTTCAGTAACCCAGATTCACAAACTTGGAGTAATTAGTGACTTTTTCATTTGTTTCAGTCACTATATCTACTCGTCTGCCAATTCTGATCAGTATCCTATCCAAAACATCTTTTACATTTCTCCCCTCCTCTCCTCTCATATAGCTTCTATACCAGCTTAGAACTTCATCACCTCTCACCTTGATTTTTGCAATAGTTTCCCTGCATCCAGTTTCTTCTCCTCTCCAATCCATAATATGCTACCAATAGTAATTGGAAATGTGATAACCTGAGGTGTAACGGTGGCAAAATTTGTTTTTGTCTTTTCTCCCCTTGAAGACTTTCTGGTTTATTGGTAAGGCACAATTTGAAAAACTGAAAAAAGTTTTAATTAGGATTTGTTAAGAAAAAAAAAGGATTAAAATGTTTAAAATGTCCCTAAGTTGCTACCCTGTCTTTAATCCCACCAAAATAATTTCCAAAACATTCAGTTGTTAGATTTTTGTGTATAAGACTCTGAAAGATAATTATAATTCTTATGCATTGAGGAAAAGCAGTAATATATAATTTTAAAACATTATATATTACATAACATGATATAATCATATATCATGTTATATAATATGCTTATAATAATATATAACATATAATATATAATTTCAAAATGGAAGAACACAATGAGGTTTCTTTGTTTCTTTGGGGCTTTTTATTTTTTCAAGATAAAGAGAATAACTTACTATTGGTAGTGTATTATCTCAATATAAAAAGTCATGATACCTATAATTACAGTTCATAAATGAAATCCCCTAATACAAGTGAAATAACTTTGCTTTTTGCCATTAATAAGGCAGAGATTACTGCCTTCAATTACTTCGATATATTCAATTACTGTTGAGATTATGAAATCAAGAATATTATGTTAACTTCAAAGCATTAAAGCATCCATCAAGGATCAAGGACAAAATTCAGAGTTTTAGTTCCAATTCTAAGTCGCATTTATAGAAATACCATAGTATACAAGAAATATTCATGAGGGCAGAGGACAGTTTAAAAATACACTAAGAAACAAAAGAAGCTAACAAAAATTTAGTGTTTTTTTTAAAGCTTGAGCCTATAATTACTGTCTAGTCAACATGATTTATTTGGTTCTACAAATATTTTCAAACCGCTTTCATTCCTCTTATTTCCTTCTCTGACCACAGCATCCTTTTACTTTTCACCTCCCTTCCTCCTCTTTGAATCTGCCATTTTCACTCTGGTCCCTGTATCTCTACATATTAATCCCAGTGCACCAGTCATTTCAACAATACCCCTGTCAACTTTCTTTCATGCCCATTTACCTCTTCCCTCAGTCTAATCAGAGTTTTCTCATCTGTAAGATGAATGAGATTGGACTAAATGACCTTCTGAAATCCCCTTTACAACCCTAAATCTGACGATAGTAAGTTTGGGTAGAAGGAAAGTACAAGGGAAATTCAGACTTCAACTTGACTCAAGCTCCTACCCTGAAGCCTGGGGACATCTTGTATTTCAATCACTTGTCAGAGGAAGATTTTATTTGAAGGGATGAAGTGGGGGTTTGGTAGAGGGAGTAAATGAACGAGAAACATAGAAGATGTTAAGTCTGAAAGATCTTGTTATTTCTCAGCACCATAGCACCAAGAACCTTTTTATGAGTGCCAGAATTACCTATGAGCTATAAATTGGCTGGAATCTGTTGCAGTGTCCTCTGCTAGCATCTTTTTTTTTTTAACAGACTCTTTGCTAAGTCTTTATCACCCAGAGCATAGCTGTCTGTCACAGATCACAAAAAAAGACCTCAAAGAACTCTTATATTCACATTCTCACAGGATCAGAAGAGTTTTGCCACTGCTATAGAGCAATATTCCCAACTTCCTTTGGTGTTCTCTACCACTTTTTCCCTTCAAACTTTTTTATCCTGCCACTGAGTAGTGATCACACATTCCAGTTCTAATCCAGGATGACCCCTTACCACTTTGTAGCATTAGCAGTCCTTCTAACCCTTAGAAGTAGGTCATAGGATCATAGAATGTTAGCACTGTAAGGGAATTTATTGATCATGTAGTCTATTCTGTTCATTTTCCCTGAGTGGTAAAGTATCTTGTCAAAAGTTATATAGTTATTTATGTCCAAAGGGCCACAAAACTGTGAGTACCCTTTGATCCAGTAATACCACTGCTAGGTCTATATCCCAGAGACATCAAAAAAAGAGAAAAGGACCTATTTATAGCAGGACATATTTATAGCAGCTCTTTTTGTGGTGGTTAAGAATTAGAAATTGAAAGAATGACCATCAACTGAGGAATGGCTAAACAAGCTGTGGTATATGGTTGTGATGGAATATTATTGTGCTACAAGAAATGACAAGCATGATGACTCCAGAAAACCTTAGACTTAGATGAACTGATGCAAAGTGAAGTGAACAGAACCAGGAGAACATCGTACATAGTAACAGCTGTGTTGTAAGATGAAGAACTGTGAATGACTTAGTTAATGTCAGCGATACGGTGATCCAAGAAAATCCCAAAGGACCCATGAAGAAGCATACAACCTGCTTCCAGAGAAAAAATTGATACTATCCGATTACCGACTGAAGCATGTCATTTTTTTTACTTTCTTTTGCTCTTTTTATTTGCCTCCTTATACAAAATAATATGGAAATTTTTTACATGATTGCACATGTATAAACTATATCAGATTGCTTACCATCTGAGGCAGAGGGAAGGAGAGGGAAGAAGGGAGGGTCAGAATTTGGCACTCAAAAAAATTTTTTTTTAATTTTTAACATGTAATTGGGGGGAAAACAAGATTATAAACTGAAAAAAGTTATATAGTTATCAATGGCAGTACTAGTGCCTGAACCCAGATTACTTAACTATGAGGTTCAATAATCTTTCTAGTACACAAAGAAAGGGGATGATAACTGTGTTTTAGAATTTGAAGGGATATCATGTGGAAAAAAGATCAGACTTGTTCTTTTTAATACAGAGGTTGCTAGGTAGCATGGTAGATAGAGCAATGGACCTTGAGTCAGACAGACTCGAATTCAGAGTAAGCTTCAGACACTAGCTTTGTGACCTTGGGCAAGTCAAGTCGCTTAACCTCTCTCTGCTTTAGATTCCTCATCAATAAAATGGGAATAATGATAGCACTTAGCAGCCAGGATTGTTGTGAGGAACAAATGACATGATGTTTGTGAAGTGTTTGTAAACCTTAAAGAACTATATAAATGCTACCTATTATTATTGTTTTTGCAGAGAGCAGAATCATAATAAAACAATAAATGAATTATTTAATAAGCATTTACTGTGTACCTGAAGCTGTGCTAGATGCAGGGGCAGTACAAGAACAAAAATGAAACCACTTTTATTCATGTGAATTCCTTGAGGGTATGGTATCGTGTTTTTTGCCTTATTTGTACCCCCAGCACTTGTAAGTGAATGGCACATGGTAAATGCTTAATAAATTCTAGTCAACTTACTGAGAGACAACACAAATGTATATACAGAGTAAAGACAAAGTAAATGCAAGGTGGTTTAATGCAAGGGAGAGCAAGCACTAGAAGTATGTAAGATCAGCAAAAGCTTCATATAGAATAGGGCTTCTTAAACTTTTTCCACTCACGACCCCTTCAGCACTTCTTAAACTGTTTAAGGGAGGGCTGTGCAAAGTCACCAGCCTCACTCTCTCCTCCTGAGCCATCTGGATCCTGGCAAGATACAGATCAGGACAACTGGAGATGGCCCCACTGAATTGTAGAGAATAGCACTTGAGCTGAAGGACTTGAAGGAAATGAGGGATTCTGTAAAATAGAGGTGAGGAAGGAGTACCTTTCAGGCATGGAGGATGGCCAGTCCAAAGGTACAGAGAGGAAATGGAATGCTGTATGTGAGAAGCAGAGAGAACTCCATTTTTTTTCTGGACTATAGAGTGAATGAAGGGGAGTAATGAAGCTGGGAAGATAGGAAGGGCTCATGTTTTTAAAGTCTTTAAAAGCTAAACAGGAGTTTATATTGTCCTGGAGTTCGTATCTCCTAGAGACAATAATAGGGAACCACTGGAGTTCAGTGAGCAGGAGAAATAATGTCAGATTTGCACTTGAGGGAAAATCATGTTAGCAGCTCTGTAGAGGACTGATTTGAGTGGGGAATTGATAGAGAATAGCAGGCTAGTCCAGATGAGAAGTGATGAAAGTATATACTAAGTGGTGGCTGTTGAGTGAGAAGGGGATGGAGAGGTAGAAAAGGCAAAGTATTTGGCAACTGATTGTATATGTGGAGTGAGGAAGAAGTGGGAGTGAAGAATATTATTGAGGTGGGAGAGAATTCTGGGAAGATGGTAGAGTAGGTCGGGAAATTTTAGGCTCTCCAAAATTCCTGCACAAAAAAAGATAGAACATTGCCTCAAAGTGAATGGAGAGCAGCAGAAATAAAAGTTGGGGTAAAGCAGTTGTCCCCCTAAAACAGCTTGAAAAGACCCCAGGAAAATCTCAGAGATTTGGCCTGAGTGAAGTGCAAATACCTCCAGGCTGACTCTGTGGAACCAACAAATAAGAAACCCTGGAGGCAGCTGGGGTGAGAGGCATTCTGAGCCTCAGGAACTTTTACCTCACAGACAGTGTAAGGGTTGGACAGCTGAGAAGGAGAAGATTGAAGAATCTTCCACTGTCAAGGGATGCCAAGTACAGCTGTGCTGACCAGAATCGGCCCCAGGCTTTAGCTGAGGGGAAGAAGGAGTGAGCATACACTTATTAAGTGAGGTAGGAGAGGATTGGGGACCCTGCTGGCTGTGGGCATTTGCAGGAAAGTAGAGTCCCTGGTTTCAGTTCAAGGGCGGAGAGGAAAATCGAAGTCTACAGCCACCAAAAGGACCATAGGGAGCAAGATCATTTGCAGAATAGCATGGCTGAGGGTCTTAAGAGTGGAGAGGAATGCCCAAGTTTGGGCTCCAGGACAGAGCTCAGAAAATAATAGTAAGAAGGACTTGAAGCTTGGGGCATCATTCTTCACACCTTGGGACTAGAACTGGATTACAATAATAAGCTACTAAAAACAAAATAAAAATTAAAATGAGTAAGCAAAGGATAAAGAACCCAACTATATAGAGGGCTACTATGGGGATAGAGATCTGGGTCCTTTTTCAATGAGAAATGGCAAATTGTCACAAGACCAAAAAGAGTTCTTGGAAGAACTTAAAAAGTACTTTAAAAATCAAATAAAAGAGATTGAGGAAAAATTTGGAAAGAAAATAATGGCAATTCAAGAAAATCAAGAAAATTATTAAAAGAAAGTCAACCAACTGGAAGTAGAGAATCAAAAACTTAAGGAAGAAAATAATTCCTTGAAAACTAGACTGGGCAAAGGGAAGCTAATGATGTTGTAAGACATCAAGAAATATTAAAAACAAAATCAAAAGAATGAAAAATAGAAGAATGTAAAACATCAGAAAAACAGCTGATCTGGAGAACAGATTGAAGAGAGATGATATAACTATTAATAATATAACTAATATAACAGATTGAAGAGAGATAATCAGACTACCTTCAAGTTACAATTAAAAAAAGAATGTTGATACAGTATTCCAAAAAAAAATTATTAAGGAAAATTGCTCTGAAGTTCTAGAATAAGAAGGTAAAGCAGAACTAGGAAAATCCACTGATCACCACCTGAAAGATATCCTAGGAGGAAAACTTATAGGAATATCATAATCAAATTTCAAAACTCCCAGGTAGGGGCAGCTAGGTAGCGCAGTGAGTAGAGCACCAGCCCTGGAGTCAGGAGGACCTGAGTTCAAATCTGGCTTCAGACACTTGACACATACTAGCTGTGTGACCTTGGGCAAGTCACTTGACCCCAATTTCCCTGCCCCCCCCAAAACCTCAAAAACAAAGCTCCCAGGTTAAGGAGAAAATATTGCAAGCAACTGTATCAATAAGGCAAGTGTCACAGTGTTGGTGACCATGAATGTGCCTGTTTAGTTCTGTATTGCAGAATATAAGAGACTCTCTATATTGAAGGCAGAAAGAAATAAAACATTTATTCAGATACCAGAGGATCAAATCACCAAACCAAGAACTCCAGTTCAACATAGCAGCAATTATATCCCAAAACCAGTAAGCCCACTTTATCATAACAACAAGGAACTTAAAACACACTATCACGGCAGGGAGCCAAGCCATCCCATAACCTTCCCCTCTGCTGGGGCCTTCTGGTAACACTTGCTCACAAATCCTAGCTATCTGCTTATCTTCATCCTCTCCTCCCTCTAGAAGTTCTGAGAGAGAGAGAGCTTAACAGCTACCGAGCGCGTGCATGTGTGTGTGTCTGTACACACTTTTTAGTGTATGTACTTTGTAGAGCCCAAAGGCTTTACAACCCTTGTGACCTAATTAACAAAAGGGTATGGGCCTTCCTACAAACAAGCCTCTCCTAATCAAGCCCCCCATAACTAGCTCCACCTGATACCTACTAATGGGATTAATGGGCAGGGAAGATGTTTAATCACATTAACACCAAAGCAAGGAGAAAAAAAAAATTAAATATCATGGAGCTACTATCAGGATTACACAAGACCTAGCAGCTACCATGTTGAAAGACCGAACACTGTATTTTGTAGAGCAAAAGAGCTGGGGTTATGACCAAGGATAACTTGGTAAATAGCATTTGTTTCTGTTTTAGCCAGAAACCCTGAGAGTCTTCCCCTCCCAGACCGATTTTATTTTTTTAACTAGGTAAAATAGGCCATTCTTTGCCTCATTTTTACCTTGTCTTAATCACTGAATGGGCTTTGCCTTAGACAAACTAAGACCAGGGAAAGACCTTAGCTCAAAAAGGCCGAGGCCTCCTACTGCATGTAGGGTCATCTCTATTGTCCTGATCTATATCTTGCCAGTGGACCCAGATGACTCAGGAGGAGAGAGTGATACTGCTGACTTTGCACAGCCCTCCCTTTCTGATTACATGGTCCTCTTTGAGAATAAAGGACAGACAATAACAATTTACCCAGCAAAAAAAAAAAAAAAAGTATAATCCTGAATGAAAAAAAAAAAGGATATTTAACGAATTAAAAGACTTTCAAATGTTTGTGACAAAAAGAGCAGACCTTAATGAAAATTTGATATATAAGATCCAGGATAAATATATGGAAACATTAAAGACCAATTAAAGGAGACTCAGGTCAAACTATTTGCTTCTTATATGTGAAGATTTTAGCAATACTCTTGATTGTCATCATTTGGGTAGTTTGAAAGAAAGGCCTCGGCTGAGCTGTGTATGATGGGATGATTCTTAAAAAAAAAAACCTGCATAGGGAGAGATAAAAAGGAGTAATCTCTTACAAATGAGTATGAAAGGAAGAATTAATACAGAAGCAAGTTTCGGGGCTGGTAGTGCTGGAACCTTAATCTAATCAGAAGTGGGTTACAGAGGGAACAGCATATACATCTAGAAGGGTATAAAAGTCTTCTAAATTTAGAAAGGAATAAGGTTAATGGGATAGGATAAGGGACTTGTTGAAGGATGTGTAGATTAAGAATTAGGAAGGCAGCGGGAACAATGGAGAAACTCTTAGAAAAATAGATTAAAGTGGAGAGTGGGGGGAGAGGATAAGGGAGAGACTCTTAAATGAGTAGGTAGATTAAGGAATAGGAGGGCAAAGTGGCAGGTAAAAGTAAATTAGATGAGTGAGAAGGGATAGGGTAAATAACATGAGAAGGATAGTGAGGAAAAATAATTTGGAGGGAAATACACCACAAATAATTATAACTTGAATGTGAATGGGATGAGTTTACCCATACAACAGAAACAGATAGCAGAATGGATTAAAAATCTGAATTCAACAATATGTTGCTTTCAGAAAACATGATGAAAATGAGAGATACACACAGAAATAAAATAAAGGGGTAGAGTAGTATTATGTAAAAAAAAAAAAATCAAAGGTAGTAATCATGGTCTGAGACCAAGTTAAAGCTAAAATAGATTTAATTAAAAGAGGAAAAATAGAGAAACTATACAATGTGTCACCAATATTATTCAATATTGCTTTAGACCATTTAAAATAATTAGATAGTATAAAACACCCAAGAGTATACCTGCTAAAACAGTCACAGGAACTATATGAGCATAAACATAAAACGCTCTTTATACAAATAAATTCAGATTTAAATAACTAGAGAAATAGTCATTGTTCTTGGGTAGGTAAAGCCAATATATAGTTATTCCTTCCACATTGCTGGGGTTGGGACATGTCCCCTCACCCCCACCCCAACCCCTGTCATCTGGAAAATCTAAGATTTTTTTGGCCCTCCCTTTGTACCAGAGAAGAAGTCTGATTTTTTTTCTTTTTCTTTTATGAGGTATTTACAGTACGTTATTGTAAAATATGGGTTAAGTATTTGGTCATAGGCTCTGCGTTGTCTGCTGGCCTTTACATATTGTCTTCAGCTTCTGCAAAACTCCTCCAAAATTCCCATTTAATTTCTTATGGCAGCTCTCAATACATTGAATATGTATGTAATGGGGAAAGTTGTGAGGTGGAAGGGATAAGTATAATACAAAATCAAAATTTTGCTTAACCAACTGTAACAACAGTGTTACTTGCAGCTGCTGTGGGGGTAGAAGACCAATAACACCAGCACACAGGAGGGCTCCTAGCACAGGTTCTTTGATCTGCTTTTCTAAAGGAAAGCAACTTAAAAGGGATCAACAAACCTACTTTAATCAAACATACACACACACACACACACACACACATATCATTCACTTAGTTCGGGGAAAAGTCAGCACCCAGAACTTCAGAGAAATTACAAGCAGAAATTACATAAACAGAGCAAATACACACAGCAAAGATCCACAGACAGGGCTTCCAACTGCAAAAGCAATACATACATAGTTACCAAGGAGAGAAACACCATTATTTGTGTTTTTCAAAGGGTAGGAGGAGGCTCCTTAATGGCTACCCAGAGTCTCATCTGGCTACATCACATGAACACTCTTTCCATGGGTGAGCTCCAAAGCAAAATACTAACCGCAGAGTATATATAACTTTCTTCAGGGTCAGAGGGCATCACAACCCTCATGAGCCAGGCTCATGTGACTCAAACTCATGTGACTTAGGCTTCCATGTGACTTAAGCAGGTCATGTGGCCCTATTAATGGATGGGAAAGATCTTCCCATTTAGCAAAAATACATTAACAATACATCAGTCTATTTATTCAATGCTATCCCAATTGAATTACTAAAAAATTATTTTAGAGAAACTAAAGGAAAAAATGTAATGGAAGGAGATTCAGCAGTACCAGACCTTAAACTATATTATAAGGCAATAGCATTGTGTATGAAATGGATAATTTTGATTATTTTAAATTAAAAATTTCCTGTGTAAATAAAATCAGTGTAGCCAGGATTAGAAAGAAAGTAGAAAATTGGGGAAAACCTTTTATAGACAATCTCTCAGATAGGATATGATTATGATGGAATACTGCTGTGATATGAGAAATAATAAGCTGGTTGATTTAGAAAAACATTAAAAGACTTGGACCTATGAAGGAAGATGCTATCTTCCACTTCCAGAGAAAGAACTGACAAATAGAAATATGCATATGTGTATGTATGTATACACACATGTATATATGTGCATGTATACATATGCATATATGTGCATATATATACATATATATATATATATATATATTTGTGTTTAATTGTAGCCTTGGGTGGAGGAGAAGGGAAAAAACTATAAAATAAAAAGGATGAAGCAGAGAACAAAAGAAAACCTAGAAGGAATCACAGAAAAGCTAGGTTGCATTGAAAACAATGTGTAGGGTTTATTGCATAGGTTTTTATAAATAGAAATTGTATTGTTCTTATATTGAATCCTCCTTTATGTTCTGCTATGGACATGGAAATGTTTTTTTCTTTTCTCACTTTGTATTTAATTTAAAATAAATAGTTTTTTTAATTAAAAAAAGAGTAACACTGAGGTTATAAACCTTGGAAACTGAAAAAATGGTAGCGCCCTCAATAGAAATAGGGAAGTCCAGAACAGCAGTGAGTTTGGGAGAGAGGATAATGAGTTGTTTTGGATATATTGAGTTTGAGGTTTGCCTGGGATATTCAATTTGAAATGCCCAATAGGTAACTGGTGAGGTAGGATTGAAGCTTAGTAAAGAGACTGAGGCAGATTATGTAGATTTGGGAATCACCTGAATAGAAATGGTAATTAAACCAATGGGAACTTGGGAGGAGACCAGCCAGAGAGAACAAAAGAGACCACAGAAGAAGATGCAGGACAAAGTGCAAGAACAGTGGTTTGAAGTTGCAGAAAGGCAAATTTAGGCTTATTAGGAAAAAACTTCCTAATGATTAAAACTGTCCAAAAGCGGAATGCACTGCCTTAAGACGTGGTGGGTTTCCCTTCCTTGGATATCTTCATACAAAATCTGGATGACCATTTATGGCATATGTTGTAATGGAGATCCTTTCAGGTAGGAGATGAAGGAGATGGCCTCCACATTCCCTTCCAGCTCTCAGAATTCATTCCAGAAAGGAACAAAAAAGTGAATGAAACCATGAATATGAAACCATGAACTTGTATTATTTACAGTTTGCTTTTTAAAAGTATGTTTTAAAATGACAAAATGGTAACAAAATTGCTATTTGTGCCTGTAGCAACAATTTGGCTAGCAACAACTTGGCTAGCAGCTGCTGTAGGGGTGTAAGACCCAACAAGACCAGCAACAAGAGCTGCTAGCGCAAGTTCTTTTGATCAGTTTTACTAAGGAAAGTAAGGGGTTAACAGTCTCAGTTTAATTAAACATACATATATCATTCGCTTAGTTCAGGAGGAAAAGACAACAACAACTTCAGAGCAAATACAAACAAATTGCAAACATGCATTATAAACAGACCATATACAAAGCAACATCTGGGTTAACAAAGCCTTGAAACATGCCACTCAATCCCACATGACCTAAAAGCATCACAAATATTCAACTCAAACCCATGTGTCCTAAAAGCCTCTGGTGTCAGAAACATGTGACTCAAACCCAAGTAAACCAGACTTTTCCTTGAGGCAAGGAGATCATCAAAGACTCCTAATCCAAGCAAAGAAACAAAGGCCAGACTCTTCAAGGGCACTTGATTAAATAAGTGCTAAAAGAGAAAACAGTAAAAGAAAGTCCCACCTTAATTACTGATACAGTACCCCCTCTGAACTTTTTGCTTTTGTTTGTTTTTTCGTTCTTATTAATTTATTTTTAGTTTTCAACATTCACTTCCACAAGATTTTGAGTTCCAAATTTTCTCCCCATCTCTCCCCTCCCCCAACCCCGACTGCTTTCATTCTGATTACCCCTTCCCCCAATCTGCCTTTCCTTCTATCACTCCTCCCCCTTCTCTTATTCCCTTTTCTTCTATTTTCTTGTAGATTTCTAACCTGCATTGCCTGTATATTTTATTTCCCAGTTGCATGTAAAAACAATTTTTAACATTTGTTTTTAAAATTTTGAG